>ONZH01005725.1:0-13352 GCA_900303285.1 Rhinella marina | reverse complement strand
CCAGCACGCATTGTATCCCCACTGGCTTCAACAAGGCCACCAACAGCATTTCCGCGCCCCCGTCCTCGTCCACGTCCGATTCCGCTAGCCCCCCTCCGCATTTTATTTTTTTTTGGTTACAATATTTTGCCTTCACAGCCGTGTACTAACAGTTCAGACGGTGTGTATTAACACCACGTATATACAATTATTTTGCAAGAGAACGCACAGTACAGGTGCCAATGAAAAGGCCTATTTTTTTTTATATTTCTAGGTACACAGCCGTGTACTAACAGATCAGACGGTGTGTATGAACACCACGTATATAAAATTATTTTGCAAGAGAACGCACAGTACAGGTGCCAATGAAAAGGCCTATTTTTTTTTATATTTCTAGGTACACAGCCGTGTACTAACAGATCAGACGGTGGGTATTAATACCACGTATATAAAATTATTTTGCAAGAGAACGCACAGTACAGGTGCCAATGAAAAGGCCTATTTTTTTTATATTTCTAGGTACACAGCCGTGTACTAACAGTTCAGACGGTGGGTATTAACACCACGTATATAAAATCATTTTGCAAGAGAACGCACAGTACAGGTGCCAATGAAAAGGCCTATTTTTTTTATATTTCTAGGTACACAGCCGTGTACTAACAGATCAGACGGTGTGTATGAACACCACGTATATAAAATTATTTTGCAAGAGAACGCACAGTACAGGTGCCAATGAAAAGGCCTATTTTTTTTATATTTCTAGGTACACAGCCGTGTACTAACAGATCAGACGGTGTGTATGAACACCACGTATATAAAATTATTTTGCAAGAGAACGCACAGTACAGGTGCCAATGAAAAGGCCTATTTTTTTTTATATTTCTAGGTACACAGCCGTGTACTAACAGATCAGACGGTGTGTATGAACATCACGTATATAAAATTATTTTGCAAGAGAACGCACAGTACAGGTGCCAATGAAAAGGCCTATTTTTTTATATTTCTAGGTACACAGCCGTGTACTAACAGATCAGACGGTGGGTATTAACACCACGTATATAAAATTATTTTGCAAGAGAATGCACAGTACAGGTGCCAATGAAAAGTCTTTTTTTTTTTTTATATTTCTAGGTACACAGCCGTGTACTAACAGTTCAGACGGTGTGTATTAACACCACGTATATAAAATAATTTTGCAAGAGAACGCACAGTACAGGTGCCAATGAAAAGGCCTATTTTTTTTATATTTCTATGTACACAGCCGTGTACTAACAGATCAGACGGTGGGTATTAACACCACGTATATAAAATTATTTTGCAAGAGAACGCACAGTACAGGTGCCAATGAAAAGGCCTATTTTTTTTATATTTCTAGGTACACAGCCGTGTACTAACAGATCAGACGGTGGGTATTAACACCACGTATATAAAATTATTTTGCAAGAGAACGCACAGTACAGGTGCCAATGAAAAGGCCTATTTTTTTTATATTTCTAGGTACACAGCCGTGTACTAACAGATCAGACGGTGTGTATGAACACCACGTATATAAAATTATTTTGCAAGAGAACGCACAGTACAGGTGCCAATGAAAAGGCCTATTTTTTTATATTTCTATGTACACAGCCGTGTACTAACAGATCAGACGGTGGGTATTAACACCACGTATATAAAATTATTTTGCAAGAGAACGCACAGTACAGGTGCCAAAGAAAAGGCCTTTTTTTTTTTTATTTCTAGGTACACAGCCGTGTACTAACAGGTCAGACGGTGGGTATTTACACCTGGTATACAAAAAGGGTATTGCAGGCACACAGAACCCAGAACACTAGAGCCAAATAAACTGTATTTAAAAAAAAAAAAAAAATTCACAGCCGTATACTGCCAGATCAGATGGTGCATATACACACTAGGTATATAACAGGGTTTTGCGGCCAAAAAGAACGCAGAACAGTAGTGCCAAATATAGTTTGGTATGTAGCAGAGCACCTAATACACCACTAATGCCTCTCTCTGTCCCTACTCCAGCAGCTATCCCTGAATACAGCAGCCGTTCTCTGCAGAGTGTATATTGTAGTAAAGCTATCACTGTACTGCACTATAGTAGCCCTGATAAGGGCTTTTAATCACGCTCCTGCCTGTCCAACAGCTAAAACCTATCTCTCCCTTCTCCAGCCTCTGTCCCTGACTAAGTTCACGCAGCATATGCGAACGAGCAGGAAGAGCTGAGTTTTTAATATTCGAGGTCACATGGTTTTTCCAGCCAATCCATGTAGACGCTGTTTTCGCGCTGCCAGCGTGCTCCGCGGGCCTGTCATACCCCCCCGCATAGTGATTGGTGGAAAAAGAGCGCCAGGGAAGGTGGGAGGGGAAACGAATTCTAAGTGCGCCATCGCCGTTATACTCGATTGAAATCGAGTATGCCGAATAGCGTAGTATTCGATCGAATACCGGCTCGATCGAACACTACTCGCTCATCTCTAGTCATTAGCAGCAACTGAGCATGTTCTCTTTTTGTCTCCATAATTTAAAATAATATATATAAAAATAATTCCTTAAAAATAGGGTCCTTATTAAATAGTCCTACTATTCTATCAATTTACACGCATCCCATTATTCTATCCTAATTTACTATACAGGGTTTCAGATCAAAATCGATATTTAGTCCCTGGGGTTGTAAAGTATCCAACCTATAAATCCACTCCACCTCCGTTTTGTTAATCCTTACCACTACCCTCTCAATACCCACAATTTATTTTTACAGTCTATTTAATAAGGACCCTATTTTTGAGGAATAATTTTTTATATATAGTATTTTAAATTATGGAGACAAAAAGAGAACATGCTCAGTTGCTTCTAATGACTAATAATTGGGGATTAGCATGAAAAAGTAGTTTGGTAGTATATGGCACTGTTCACACTGTGCGGTTTTTGTACTCTGTGACTAAATAATTCAAAAGGCCAACCCCACCCATAGTGCTGATTTAACTGACAACACTGGCTGTATTGTGAGGAATATGCCCAGCCAAAACACACTTCGAGTGCAGGGATAAGTTATGAGTTGCAACTATTTGGGCGAAGATAGATCCAATGTCACTCTGTAGGAAAGGTGGATTTAGAGTATATGGATGGATAATCTGAGCCCTACAGAAACGCACAGTGTGAATACTGCCAATGCAGCTGTTTTTCATTTGTTGTTTTTTTCATTTGTTGATTTTTATTGTATTTTTTACTGCATTTTACAAGTCATGATCCATTGTAAGCATGTACTATGAGCTATATATTTGAAAACATTCTTGTTTACTCATGGAATTGGGTAACCTCATGAAAAAGAAGCATGTGGAAGCTAAAGAGTTAACCCCCTCCGCCATTGGGAAGGTGGAATAAAAAGACACCTGAAAGTGAGAACAATTGGAATCGCTGACGAAGCTCACGGCGAAACACGGGTCGGGTTCAGAAAAGAGGCGAGGGCGCCAATTAATTTTTAAAGACTATTTTATGTGCCCAATTTTACTGTACCTTTGTGAGTATAATAAAAGGTTGAAAATGCTTTGTTGTTGAGGGTCCTTCACCATAGATGTCGTATATTTGGGTCTTGACAGGAATCCCTCTATGCTTTTCACCGAGCCGCTGAAAGTGTGCTGACTACGTGGATGACTCTGTTTGCTCCTTTTGAGTCTGATGAAGTGATCTTGGTCTAAAAGCAGCGCGATTTTCAATTTCTTCAGTACATCATTTACAGTACTTACAAGTCGAATGAGAATTTAGAAATCAAATCCACAGCATAAGCTTCTTTGTGTTGTGGATTTAAACCCTCAGTATTTCAATTTACTGTATGTTGTGGGTCCTACTACAAAGACCTACTGCAAAGACCTACTGCAACTCCTCTGATGAAGCGGAGCAAAACACAGATCAGGCAAGTCTGCAAGGATCTTTTATATATGCTGTTTTACAAGTTTTAATCCTGCAAATGCATTAGAGTGGTTTGCCGAAACTTGTGTTTTAGGCTCCATTCACACGTCCTGTTTTTCTTTCCTGATTCGATTCTGATCCTTATCTGGATCCATTCATTTCAGTGGGTCCTGAAAAAATGCGGACAGTACACTGTGTGCTGTCCGTGTCCGTTCTGACTGTCCGCATAAAGAAATCCTCCTGAATCAAGAAAGAAAAACAGGACGTGTGAATGGAGCCTTAGGCCTCATTCACATGTCCGTGAAATTCGTCCGCATCCGATCCGCAATTTGCAGACCGTTTATGCGGATAGGATGCGGATCCATTCATTTCAACGGGTCCTGGAAAAATGCGGACAGTACACTGTGTGCTGTCCGTGTCCGTTCTGACTGTCCGCATAAAGAAATCCTCCTGTCCTACTTCTATCCTGATTTTGCGGTCCATTGCCCAATGCAAGTCAATGGATCTGCAAAAATGCGGATGACATGCGGAAAGGCATCCGCATGTCATCCGTTTTTTGCGGATTCCGTTCCTGGATAAAAAAAAATAAGTCCAGCCCTCTTAGAACCTTCTCTGCCCACCCAGAACTGGTTTAGACCAGAATGTTAGAGCAGCCATATATCTTTCTGAGGAGAAGTTTCTGCAGAAATGTCCTGAAATGTGGAGAAATTAATTGTCCTAATGCAAGAAAGGCCCTGTTTATGGGACAACAGGCTTGAATCATACCATGACCGTATAAAAAAGGACTACGCATGGGAGGAGATTGGGGCAGAAATGTTTCCTGCGGAGTGGCCAAAGGTGGACGGCAAAAGGAGGCATAACTTGAGTGAGTCAGAACTTTTATATACTTGGATTAATATATTTTATATGTTTTGCTTTAAATATAGTTTGGTAAGCTAGCTTTTGGCTATGTTACTAAACTACTATTCCCACCATGCATTGCATAATGTATTAGTAGTGTAGTAATATGTAATGACTTGTCCTATGCTTTAAAATGTAATGTATTTTATATCTTTTTGGTAAATATTCATTGTAATACTTCTCTGTACAGCAGTATAATAGTATATATATGCTGCTGTACAGAGGTGCATTGCTAGCCAACTGAAATAAAACAATGTCATAGCTGTTGTTGCCCGTACTTTTCTAATATGTCATGGCAGAAACTGTGTGCTAGGCCTGAATATATTCATGCATGGTAGATTAGAATAGTCCTTAGCAAGTGGTTGCATAGAAACCAAATGTTTTCCTTGTTTTTTGATCATTTTTTTTTCTTATGTTGTTTGTGTGTTGTGTTTTTTTTTTTTTAAGTTGGCTTTCATTTAATTTTTAATTAAATAGAATTTATGATTTTTAGCATATCTGAGCATCCTCGTCCGAGATCTTCCCAAGAGCCGGAGCCAGTGTCGGAAGAGGTTTCCGAAACTAGTCAACAACCGCCTTCAACAACCACTTTGACTGAAGAAGCCAATGTGGATCCTGAGGTGTTGCCATCTGAAGCACAAGACCCAGTTGAAGAACATCCCCAGCCTGCAACGAGACCTCGTTCAGCAGGCAGACGCAGGGGTGCCCGTCCCCCCGATGTTGGTTTAGATACTTGAGCCATTATTGATGCACGGGTCATGGAATATTTAAACCAAGATCATGGGGAGAGTGATGAGGAGAAATTTGTTAAAAATTTGGCACCCTTTTTTAAGCGTGTGCCTGCTGAACGACAGTCTCGTTGTCTTTCAGCACTCTCCCAGGTCCTTTTTGCTTTTGCCCATGAAAGGGATCCAATTAATGTTGAGCATTTTTTAGAGAAAAATAGGGACCAACTTGTATTGGGGCCAGCTCCTCAACCAACCACACTGCCACAACCAAAACAGGGCCGTTGGCTACCCCCTTCGACCCAGTATATGCCAAGGCCAAGTTATGAGGCTACTGAAGCCTCTTCTTCATCGTCCACTTACGCTCCGGGCTCATTTACTCGTGAACTATTTGATCTTTAATTTGTTAATTTTATTTATGTTCCCAATGTTCAAATTACTGGAGAATGTTTGAATAACTGTTCATAATTTAAACTTATTATTAAGTTCTTTTCTTCTTTGAATTTTTTAAAAAAAGGTACTTCAAATTATATCTTACAGTATATATGAGACCCTTTAACATGACTGTATGGCCACCGATACATATGGTCCATGTCCAGACCATATGTCCTGGTGCGCCATAGATCCTGTATATGGGTGCGCAATGGATTATAGATGACTATGATGCTGGGCACTCTAGTGCCCATAATCAATTGTGCCCATGGAAATGAGCTTGTTTCACGGACCAGATGTATTTGTGGCCATAAAGTCAGGTGAAAACATAGTGTAGGAAAGGGTTCACCAAATAATGTACAAGAGGCAGGGTAACCTTGGTTACCAGTCTGGGAGGGGGTAGTTTTGAGTGCTAACATGGTGACATCAACAATTAGAAACAAGAGGGTCTGGAAGATAAACATAAGATTGGGTCTTTGGGGGAGGATGGACTCAACACTGACATCAGTCAATGATATTAGTAGTCCACAGGCCTGTGGCTTTTATTACATTTTAAAATCGCCACAATCATGCAATGCCAGCAGCCTCCTTCTGTACTTTCATATTTCAACCTGTCCTTGCCCATAGCGGGAGGCTCAGTTTGTTATAGCCAAGCCATATAGTTTGCACATCCTACTTCCACCTCATGCCATTTACAGCCGCTGCCAGGGGCGGATTGGCCATAGACCTTACAGGGAAATTTCCTGGTGGCCCGATGCCCAGGGGCCAGCCTGAGTCCTCTTCATGGCCAGCAAGTGTAATTTTTTGTGGATGTATTTTGTGCTACTGGCAGTATTTGGTGATGAACTGTGGTATTTTGTTCTATAATGTGCCACAATATGGTATTGCTGGCTCTGCCATCAAATAAATTTTGAACCAACTGCAAAATGAGCCACCTTTTGTTATTTTTACAAGGGACAATTTGAGTTCTCAGTAACCCCCTGGCCGCAGCTAGACGAATGGGAGCGCCTTTTCTTATCCAAAAACCAAAAAAATATATACTTAACAAAATTGACATTATAACAAGTGAAAAAAAAATGCGGGTAAAAAACCTTTTTTTTAAAAAAAAAGAAAATAAACAAGGTAATTTGTAATGAGGTATTAGAAGGTATTTAAACCAAATTCCGTAAAAAAAACCATCAATATATAAAATTAACATTGATAGTGGAATTTGGACATTACAAAATACCTCAGCCCGCAAGCCCACGTCAAGGGTCCTCATTCTCTTGCGAGTCCCTAACTAAACTAAAAACAGAGGAACAAAATAAACCAAAAAATGAATAAATAAAAAAAAAGGGAATTGTGTGAAGTCAGTAAACACATTCTGCAAGCACAAAAGATGCGGGAGTATGAACCTTGGGGGTGGGCCTCACCGCTTCTTTGAGACGCAGCCAGAAAACTTGACAAGTTTGGTAAGTGAAATCCTAGCAACCAGAAAATATTCAAATTTGAATCCTCCTTCCGTTTTTTGCGGCTCTGCAAAAAAATGATGACAAACTGATACATCCTTTCCGTTTTTTACGGAAACACCAAACGGACGTCCTGGAAAAACTGAGATTTTTGAAGAACCACGGATCCGCAAAAAACTGACCGTTTTCCAGGATGTGCAAAAATCAGGACGTGTGAATGTAGCCTTAAGGTGTGTCACTTTGTGGTGGTGTTCTTGACTGAAGCATACTGCAGAAGAAACAAACACAGGTAGATTCAGCTTCCTTGGTTGATTGCAGCATGAGATCAGAAGAAGTGGATGACAGGTTTGTTATAGACTTGGAAGATTTATGCTGTTTCCCATCGTGAGGGACACACTTTCTATTTCTCCAAGATATCTCTGGACTCTCAATTCATTAGTTTTCTTTTATGATCACTTCCTCTTATTGGTCTTTTGAGTCTTTCAATGCCACTGCATATCAAACGTGAGAAATAGCCTTTGTGAGCAGTTTGAAAATGTTTGGAAACTGCTGAAGGACTGGTCACTTGAGGATTAACTTAATCTGATATGTGCCTGCGAATACGGATTTCAAGCAATCCCGTTGTGCAGCCCACATACTGGACTTGACAGATCTTGCATTTTATTAAATGTATTACATTTGTGGAATTACAATTAATATATAATTTAATATTAAAAACATCGTCAGCCATCACAGGCTTAAAGGTCTTTGTAAGGGCTCGTTCACATCACCGTTAGGGCTTCCGTTCTCCTGCTCCGTTATAGGAGCAGGAGAACGGAAAGGACGGATTTGGGGCATAACTGAGCCCAACGGAGCCTAAGGGACCCCATAGACTATAATAGGGTCCGTTAGGTTTCCGCTCAAAAGATGATTTTTGAAGCGGAGACAAAAGTCCTGCGTGCACAACTTTTGTCTCCGCTTCAAAAATCAACTTTTGAGCGGAAACCTAACGGACCCCATTATAGTCTATGGGGTCCCTTAGGCTCCGTTGGGCTCAGTTATGCCCCGAATCCGTCCTTTCTGTTCTCCTGCTCCTATAACGGAGCAGGAGAACGGAAGCCCTAACGGTGATGTGAACGAGCCCTTAGTTCCATACAATTCTTTACAGCACTTTAAAAATTGTATGCCAACAATAAAAACAACTAGAGATGAGCTAAGTTTTCGGAATTTCGATTCGGACGCTTCAACAAAGAATTAATTTGTCATGAAGCGCATCAAATCAGCTATATCCCTGCCTGCAGGGAGGGTGTATCTTGGTGTACATCGATGTGCATTGCAGCAGAATGCATAACTAGTCCTTTCTGGTAGTGAAACAGTTACTGTGACAGGCATGTTATTCATCCCAATTTGAGAATCAAGGCATAATAGAATTGCTTATCTATTAAACAAGGAGGACACTGTTTAATTAGATGTGCCATACAAAGTGATTGATGCAAACTTTACTGTCTCCTAAGGATCCCTTTAGATTCAGATTAAAGTCCCTGCAGTCTCCCTATAGTGTGTAAAAACTCTCCCTATTATCTCCACACACTGTCCCTGCACTCTCCCTATCCAATATTCCACAGTTAAAAGCTTTTAGCAACATTGTCCCTAGTGCTTGTCACACATCTCCCTATGCTCAGCTCATAGTGAAATTGTAGAGACCGCATAGGATGAGGCTTTCTAAAGAGCTGTGGCATCACAGGGGCTGGGTAGCTGCTGATTGGCTGTCTTGCAGGACTTCAGTGAATAAATTCAGACTTTGATTTATTTTTTTTTGTAAATCTCTTTTTATTAAAGTTTTTCCATAATACAAGCATATAACAAATTCTGTATTATACATCATACAGATCATGTCAAAGTAAGACCACTTACAGTGGCCTATAGAAGAGAAGAATAACAAATCTGAAAGGAAGGGGACGGAAAGTGGAGGAAAGTGAAGGGGAGGTGGGGGAGGGGGGGCGGAGGTTCGGAGTGGAGGGAAATCACGGAATTGTATAACCAATGGTTCACGTCCCTTTATAAATCATATTTATAAAGGGACGTGAACCATTGGTTATACAATTCCGTGATTTGCTTTCAATTTGTTTCTGTTGAGGGATGGCAGGGTTTTTGGCAGCAGGAATATGTACAGAGAGATGGAATGAGGAAGCTAAACTAGTGTTTTCCAATGCCCAGTTACCTCCTAGCACTAAGACTCAGAGTATAACAGGTGCTTTCAAGCAAATAACCCTTGCATATAAAGATCATGTGAGAAGTTGGTGGGAGACTCAAACCCTGGAGATCTACATCCAGAATAAAATTGTACCCAGGGGTCTCAGGATTCCGCTATTGCCCCCACAAAGGGTTTCCTCACCAGAGTTGTATAAGAAGTGGGAGAAAGAGTCTGTTGAGTCGTCATTGCGTTTAATGACGTTGCTGTTGGAGGAGGAAAAAATCCTGTGCAATAAACTCCAGCAGGGGCTGCAAGAGCAGCTAACAGCTATTAGACAATTTGCGGACTGCCCGGAGTTTGCACGTAAGGAGTCTATCCTCCAACAGACCATTGAACGCTTCACAGCAGATTTAAAGGAACGGAAACACACGCAGTTCCTACGTGACACCACAGACTTCTCGGAGGGACGTATTCTGGACTTTGGGTCAAAAAATACCAAGGTGCTGGAGGTTGAGACGGAACCCTCATTGTCTGAAAGTGAATATGAGGGGGATGTAGGTCGTCAACCCGCTCCCCAATTTCCCATCTTTACATCATCTAGAAGGGGATTTAGGGGAAGAGGTGGTAACCGAGGGAGACGACAGAGACAACGGGGGGGGGGGTTTAGGGAACCCACTACCAACTATTCCCTGCGGGACAGGACGAATCACTAAGTATTGACATAAGAGAGATACAGACACGACAGGTGAAGCAGCATAATTTGGCTACAAAACCATCAGATAGCTTACAAATTATCAATATTTCTGAGAGATCTCTGAATGCTGCTGAAATGAGCATCTTACAAAAAGGGCTGTCCTTTGTCCCCATGGGATCTTTCAATCTGTTTAACTGGGTAAAGGATCTCACTTTGTTTATTCGCAAGCTCAAGTGGCGAAAATTCTTCGCAACACATGACCATCAAAAATGCTCAGAACTGGGCATAGATATTAGTGAATTACCTGACGTGAGGCTCCTAGTGGATCTTCTGGAGGAAGGGGATCGGGGGATAGGTGAGGGTCCTTTTACCACCTTAAGATTACCGTCCACAAAAAATCCACCGATAGGAGACGGTACAGCAATGGATATATTCCTTAAGGTGGTGACTGATCAGCTATGTGAGTTGGAGGGCAGCAGGTTGAGACCGCTGAACATCTCCAAAATGGAATTGGTAGCACTATTGTCTCTGGAGAGAGATCAATCCATCGTGATCAAGCCCTCCGACAAGGGGGGCAATATTACGATCATGGGATGTGACCAATATAGAACAATGTGCTTAAATATCCTGAACGATAAGGAGTGTTATAGGGTACTATCGCACAACCCCACTGATGCCTTCCAAATAAAATTCTGAAAAATTCTAAGTGCAGCGAAGGAGCAGAGCCTCATAAGTGAGTCGGAATATGACTTTCTGCTCCCAAGACACCCACAAACCCCATGCTTCTACTCGCTACCGAAGGTCCACAAAGGACTCACCCCATTGAAAGGCAGACCTATCGTGTCTGGGACGGGGAGCTTGACACACAATATCAGCACTTATGTTGACGAAATATTGCGTCCATTCGTGCTGGCCCTCCCGTCCTACACACGGGATTCAATGGAGGTGATAAAAAAGCTGGAGGGTATTGCTATGGACGAAGGTGCCCTTCTTGCCAGTTTGGATGTTGAGGCCCTCTACAGCTCCATACCCCATGATAAAGGGTGTGGAGCTGTGGGGGCCTTTCTCAGACAGAGGGGAACGCATCTCTGGGCACATAATGAATTTGTCCTGGAGTTGCTCAATTTCATACTTGAGCAAATGTGTTCCTCTTTGACGGCCGCGTTTATCACCAGCTCAGGGGGGTGACAATGGGGAGCCCGTGTGCCCCCACTTTTGCCAACCTCTACCTGGGCTGGTGGGAACGGGAGGTGATCTTTGCTGATGAGGTCAATCGATGGGCGGAGCACATCAATTTGTGGCTCCGCTTCATCGATGATGTCCTAATCCTCTGGTCAGGGACCAAGGAGGAATTCCAGGATTTTGTGGCCAGTCTCAATGTGAATCAGTTGGGGCTGTTTTTCACCCATGAGATTCACGAGCATGAAATCACCTTTTTGGACCTCACGATCTTTAAAGATCAGAAAGGGAACCTGGGTACACGTCTATTCCGTAAACCCACTGCCACAAACAGTCTGTTGCAGTGGAACAGCTGCCACCCAACATCATTAAAAAGGGGGATCCCTAAGGGGCAGTATCTGAGGTTACGTCGGAACTGCTCCCAATTGCCTGATTTTCGGGTGGCGGCACGCGACTTACAGACCCGGTTTGTGAACAGGGGTTATCCCCGTGAGGTCCTCTCTAGGGCATACCATCATTCATTGGCCATAAATAGAGAGAGCCTCCTGGTCCCCAAACCAAGGGATGTGCATGATGAGAAGGTGCGTGTCATTGGCACATTTGATGAGGCACATGCTGAAGTACGCCAGATCCTACAGCGATTCTGGGGTATTTTAAAATCAGACCCGGACATAGGACATCTGGTGGGCGATATGCCAGCCATTACCTACAGAAGAGGGCGGAATCTGAGAGACAGGCTGGTTCATAGCTTTTTCCAGACTCCAGTGCGCCCGACATGGTTACATTCCAATCTAACAGGAAACTTTAGATGTGGCAATTGTATAGCATGTGGAGCAATAAAAACTGGCAACACCTTCTACAGCACAGTCAGCCACAAATGTTACACTGTGACCTCTTTTGTCAACTGCAAAACCCGCGGCTTGATTTATCTTGCCACATGTATATGTGGCAAGCAATATGTCGGGAAGACAATTAGAGAATTTCGCCGTCGGGTAGGGGAACACCTCAACGACATCAGGAATGAAGCGGACACCTCTATAGCCCGTCATGTCTGTGATCAACATGCAGGTCAGACGAGTGCGATTCAGTTTCAGGGTATAGAGGTGATCAGAAGATCTCCCAGAGGTGGGGACTTTGATAAAAAAGTGCTACAAAAAGAGGCCCAATGGACGTTCAGACTACAGACGGTACGTCCCCAAGGTCTGAATGACCATATTTCATATGTCTGCTTTCTGTAATTATTAGACACCCCTGTTCACACGTGACCTCTTTGTGGTTGCGATGTATGGACCATCTGAAGAAATTTGTCAGTGGTGCCTTGGAGGACCAGATCATGACAACATTGCACCTCTTATAGGTGCGATGTGGAGTGACTTGGAGATGACTGCACCATGGTATGACATGTGTGCATGTGTAAAGCATATATAGTCTGAGATGGTAACTGATACTCAGTGAGATCTTTGACCACTTGTGTGGTCGTGTTATTTGAGAATGGGGCCCTACTAGATCTGGGTGTTATTTGAGAATGAGGCCCTATTATTTGTGAATGAGGCCCTATCAGATCTGGGTCTATTTCTCAAAACTACCAGCATGCGGATCAAGGGTGGTCTTGGAGGTGGTCTTGTGATCTATAATTGATGCCCCAAGACGCTCTGTGACATCTGATCTGATCCTCTGCATTATCAACATGACGTTTTATAGCGACACCACTTGACTTGCAGTGACCTTATTATCTGTGAGGACCCTTCCGCTGATCATTCTCTCTGTATTGTTTAATGTTCCATTGCTGCAGCACATACATACTACTGTTTTGACACTAATAAAAAAAAAAATAAAGGGGCGGCTGCCTGATGTTGGGGGCAGCAGAAGGGCGGGTCGGGGCGGAAATTCCGTCCAGTCTGGTCCGGGTT
>ONZH01005724.1:0-51068 GCA_900303285.1 Rhinella marina | reverse complement strand
TGAACACCAGTTATGAGAAATTACTTTGCAAGAGAACGCACAGTACAGTTGCCAGTTATAAGGCCTATATATTGTATTTTTCAAGGTACACAGGCCTTTTATTAAGTGATCAGACGGTGTGTATGAACACCAGTTATGAGAAATTACTTTGCAAGAGAACGCACAGTACAGTTGCCAGTTATAAGGCCTATATATTGTATTTTTCAAGGTACACAGCCGTGTATTAAGTGATCAGACGGTGTGTATGAACACCAGTTATGAGAAATTACTTTGCAAGAGAACGCACAGTACAGTTGCCAGTTAAGGCCTATATATTGTATTTTCAAGGTACACAGCAGTGTATTAAGTGATCAGACGGTGTGTATGAACACCAGTTATGAGAAATTACTTTGCAAGAGAACGCACAGTACAGTTGCCAGTTATAAGGCCTATATATTGTATTTTTCAAGGTACACAGCCGTGTATTAAGTGATCAGACGGTGTGTATGAACACCAGTTATGAGAAATTACTTTGCAAGAGAACGCACAGTACAGTTGCCAGTTAAGGCCTATATATTGTATTTTTCAAGGTACACAGCAGTGTATTAAGTGATCAGACGGTGTGTATGAACACCAGTTATGAGAAATTACTTTGCAAGAGAACGCACAGTACAGTTGCCAGTTATAAGGCCTATATATTGTATTTTTCAAGGTACACAGCAGTAGTGCCAAATATAGTTTGGTATGTAGCAGAGCACCTAATACACCACTAATGCCTCTCTCTGTCCCTACTCCAGCAGCTATCCCTGAATACAGCAGCCGTTCTCTGTAAAGTCTATATTGTAGTAAGCTATCACTGAAGTCCACTGTAGTAGCCCTGATAAGGGCTTTTAATCACGCTCCTGCCTGTCCAACAGCTAAAATCTGTCTCTCCCTTCTCCAGCCTCTGTCCCTGACTAAGTTCACGCAGCATATGCGTACGAGCCGGAAGAGCTGAGTTTTTAATATTCGAGGTCACATGGTTTTTCCAGCCAATGCATGTAGACGCTGTTTTCGCGCTGCCAGCGTGCTCAGTGTGCCTGTCATACCCCCCCTGCATGGTGATTGGTGGAAAAAGAGCGCCAGGGAAGGTGGGAGGGGAAACAAATTCTAAGTGCGCCATCGCCGTTATACTCGAAAGAAATCGAGCACGCCGAATATCGTAGTATTCGATCGAATACCAGCTCGATCGAACACTACTCGCTCATCTCTAATAATGAATACTATCCCCAAACGTTTCTCCCCTTGCAATATATGCAAGGGATGTAGAAAATCAGAAGAAAATAAAAAACAACATAGGATAGAAAATAAGAAGGGGACATATAAATATGAGATTGATCAGCATATAACCTGTCAGAGTGAAGGGGTAATATACGCCATTAAATGTCCTTGCAACAAAATTTACATTGGCCGTACAAAAAGAAAATTAAAGGAACGTATAGGAGAGCATGTGTATAATATAACTAGAAAATAGGAAGGGCACCCATTGTCAAGACATTATAAAGAAACACATAATGGAAAGTTTATGAAAACACAATTCTGCGGTTTGGAAATTATTAAACAAGACAAACGAGGAGGGGATTTTATTAAAAAAATGTCACGAGCAGAGACCAGGTGGATCTATGAAATGGATACCCTGATGCCTGGAGGTCTGAACACAGACATAGAATTATTTGCCTTTGAGTAAGATGGTGCAAGAGGGGTTAATGAGGTGGAGACACACCCTGATGCCTGGAGGCCAGAACACAGAAATAGAATTATTTACCTTTGAGTAAGTTGGCGCAAGAGGGGCTAATGAGGTGGAGATATAAAGGAGGATACAGAGCCTAACTGGAAAAATACCCTGAGGAAGAACACCGTGTTGTTTGAAACGGGTAGGTTAGTAAGTTTGGCTCAATTACCTATCCGTAGCACAGGTGACGTCACCGCACGCTCTGAGTGAGCGTGAGCTACAGACAAGCACGCGGAGCTGAGCCACCGGCCGGGGCTCGCTCCAGAAATTGAGAAAGTCCCTAGGAAGAACCGGGACCGTATCCTGAACCACCGAACACCCTGAAGACCTTGTGCATGCCACTAGAAAGGTAGGAACACATGTGTAACTAATCCAGTACGCTATGAATACAGCGTTTTGAGTGTGCGGAACATTGAGACATATGTGCTAACTACCGCTCCAGAGGTGAACTGAGTGGTATACTAAATCCTACAGAGGAAAGTTATTGAATTAAAAGTACCATCTAGGTGAATAAGGGATATCAATATACCAGTTGCGCGGTGCTATTATATAGATTGATAACATCGATTTTGCAGGAAATATTGTTAGCAAACATATATTTACTTGTACATAAAGCGCAAGTAGCAGCACGTCCTCACCCCTAATGTTTTACACTGTCAGATCAGCAGCAGGCACTCGCCCCTAATGTTTTAGATGGTCAGATCAGCAGCAGACCCTCACCCCAAATGTTTTTGAGTGTCAGCAGCACTGAACGTCAACTTGTCAGGATGAGGACCAGAGTGAAGAAGTAACATAGTAACATAGTTTATAAGGTCGAAAAAATTCATCTGTCCATCTAGTTCGGCCTGTTATCCTGCAAGTTGATCCAGAGGAAGGCAAGAAACCCCTGTGAGGTAGAAGCCAATATTCCTCACTTTAAAAAAAATGCCTTCCCGAAGAGGAAGAGGAAGTAGTGGACGATGAAATCACTGGCTCAACATGGGAAGGAGGCAAGCTGAGCGAGGACAGCAGTACAGAGAAGAGAGATGCGCAGCACCGCAACAGGCTGTAAGAGGCGGTGGGGTGGCAAAAGGGAGAAGGCAGGCCACACCAACAAGTGTGGATGATAAAAGAATTGTCATTTGCAACCTGTGCCGTACCAAAATAAGCAGGGGCATGAACACTTGCAACCTGACCACCACCACCATGATCCTCATGGCAGCAAAGCAACCTAATAGGTGGGCCAAACGCCTGGATCTACAATCGGTGGCTGCGGGTCACACCACTGCCTCCTCTTCCCTATGTTATGTGCTAACCAAGACGCAGGCCCAGATGCCTCCTCCCCTGCACCTGGACCCTCGCAAGCACCATCAGTGAGCACATCCACTTCTGTGTCCCAGAGCAGCGTACAGATGTCCATACCCCAGGCTTTTGAACAAAAGCTTAAATACCCAGCCACCCACCCACAGACCATAGCACTATATGCACACATTTGCAAATTGCTCGGGCTGGAAATGTTGCTGTTGAGGCTTGTGGACACTGAGGCTTTTCGCAGTCTGATGGTGGCTGTCCCTCGTTACTCAGTACTTAGCCGCCACTATTTTTCCCGGTGTGCCCTCACCACCTTACACCAGCATGTGTCCAGTAACATAACCCGTGCTCTGACCAGTGCAATACTGGGAGGGTCCACTTAACGACTGACACATGGACAAGTGCTTCTGGCCAGGGACGCTACATTTCCCTGACAGCACACTGGGTGAACGTTGTGGAGGCTGGGAGCGAGTCATACCCTGGGATGGCACAGGTGCTAATGACAGAAAGGATTGTGGGCCCTACTTCCATCAGGATTTTCGCCACCACCTACATTAGCGGCTGCAGCCCCTCCTTCTCCTCCATCACTTTCATCTAGGAATTCTCATCTTGCAGCACCAGTCAGACTTCAGTCTGTAGCTTGAAATAGTTTAGCACAGCGGTGGGGAAGCGGCAACAGGCTGTGCTGAGATGTATTTGCTTAGGTGACAAACAACACACCGCCACAGTGCTGTGGCAGGGTATAAGGGACCAGGCTGAGCTGTGGCTCTTGCCACTCAACCTACAACCAGGCAAGGTTGTGTCTGATAATGGCCGCAACTTGGTGGCGGCTTTGGAGGTCAGCAAGCTCACACACATACTGTCACGCTCAGGTGTGGGGGAAAAACCCACACAGAGCATAGGAGGGGAAGAAGATTAGGCCTGGAAACTAAGGAAGGTAGATGGACAGGAAATCATAACTCTAATCCGGATTGACTACCAGTATGAACAGGCCTCAAATGTAGGCGAAACAACACTGCATGTGGAAAAGGTTCTGATAAGCGCTCTAGTGTCACAACTAGGAGGGAAAAGTTTTGTAAAATGATAAAGGATTACCTAGCTGACAATGTCAACGTCTTCAGAGATCCCTCTGTGCCTAATAATTATTGGGTGTCTAAGTTGAACACATGAAACGAACTGGCGCTCTACGCCTTGGAGGTGCTGGCCAGCTCTGCTGCCAGCGTTTTTTCGGAGCGGTTATTTACTGCTCTCAATAAAGACGAACAGTGCTGGAGGTGGAAAGGGTTCTGATAAGCGGCTTAGTGTCACAACTAGGAGGGAAAAGTTTTGTAAAATGGTAAAGGATTACCTAGTTAACAATGTCAATGTCCTCAGTGATCCCTCTGTGCATTATAAATATTGGGTGTCTAAGCTGGACACATGGCACGAAATGGCATTCTACGCCTTTGAGGTGCTGGCCTGCCCTGCCTGCAGCGTTTTTTCAGAGCGTTTATTTAGTGCCACTGGGGGCATAATAACTGCTAAGCGCATCCACCTGTCAACTGAAAATGCTGACAGGTTGACACTAATCAAAATAAACACATGGCCTGGAGTGCCCCTGACTTCGCTACCCCACCAGAGGAAAGCGGCTGAACATAAAGGAACTTTAAATGTGGCTTTTAAGGTGTATTGAATACACTGTATTTCCATGAACCCCTTCCTCTTCTCGTCCTCTTCCTACAGCATATCAAACTGCTTATTAAATTGACCTCGCCTTTAAATATTTAAGAGGTTCACCAGCAGGCCCTCACCCCTAATTTTTTAACCTAAAATATTTAGAATGTGCAAATGTTATAGAGCAGCCACAAATGAGGAACAACGTCCTAAATTAACGGTAGACAAAATACCAACGGATGTCAGGTATATAGACTAGAAACATTATAATGCACACGCTGTGCACGTAGTGTTAGTGTCACGGCACACTTGCGTTCTTTTTGCCACAAAAGAAAAAAAATGCAGCCAGATATAAAAATGGACTTTTGTGTGTTTTGAACAGAAATACAAGCCCTGCCTAGCCAAATTCTATC
This sequence comes from Rhinella marina, assembly GCA_900303285.1. Classification (NCBI taxonomy): domain Eukaryota; kingdom Metazoa; phylum Chordata; class Amphibia; order Anura; family Bufonidae; genus Rhinella; species Rhinella marina. The sequence continues at coordinate 45,962 of ONZH01005724.1, read as the reverse complement.
CCTACAGTATAGGTCCCTCCTTGCACAAATTATACTGCAGACGCAAATGAAGAACTGCGGCCTAAATTAACGGTATTAAATGTAACAACGGATGTCATCTACCTAGACTTTTGAACGGTTGTAATACACTGTGCACCTAGTGTTACTGACAGAGCACACTTGGGTTTGCCACCAAAAAAAAAAATAAAAAATGCAGAAGGCTTTAACAATGGACTTTTGTGTCTTTTGAACAATGAACCCGGCCTATAGAAATTCTATCCCTACACAAGTCCCTCCTTGCGCAAATGTTATACAGCAAGACACAAAAGAAGTACTGCGGGCTTAACAGCAGAAATTATAGCAAAGTATGTCAGGTATATAGTATACAGAGAGTATCCTAAAGCATGCAGCAGCAGCAGCACATGTGGAATTAATGGAAGGCCACCTAGTGCTATTTTCACCACCTTTAAACACCTTAAAAATAATAAAATATTGCTTTGTGCCAGATATTATAGCCCTTAAAAGGGCTTTTGGGTCTTTTTTGAGCGATTTATATTCCTGCCTAGCATGCTTCTCTCTCTACACTGTCTGTCTCTGCATGCAGCAGCTCTCCCTGTCTAACACTGGCCGGGTCACATGTCACCAGGTGCTTTATAGCACCCGGTGATATGTGACCCGGCCAGCCAATCAGTGTAATGCCAGTAGCTAAGATGGCTACTGACATTACACTGAATACTATCCCTCCTCGCACGCTAATTGGCTAATTAGTGTGCGGGGAGGTGACTTGAGCATGGCGCCATGTTCGGCCAAATAGTGTATTCAGCCGAACATGTTCGCTCAACACTAGTTTCCAATAAAGGCTTGTTTTAACTGTTTCAAAATATGAACTAGTTTTACACAGAACAAGCGACTGTTTTATTCTCTCTGTGCAATAGATACCAGAAGCAAGGGTAAGCTGATTCAATTTTTGTGTACATGTTGTTCATGTTAATGTATTGATTTTTAACCCCTTAGTGACCACCAATATGTCTTATTACGACAGTCATTAAGGGGCCTTAGGCTGGCCCGTCGCCTTCGCATGTCGGTCCGATTGAAACGTTGCATGGGTCTTCCGTGCAGCAGAGATCAGGAGCTTGGTTCTCACATGAGAGCTGTGCTCCTGCACTAACAGCGCCCGGACCATAACTGACATGCCCCTTACGTGCTGCTGGCAATGGTCCTGCCACATGTAAGTGGTTAGGGTTTGGGAGGGAGGGACTCCCTCTGTATCCCATCAGCAGCCCACAAATTAGGTTGCAGGGTACCGATGTCAATGAAGGTAGGCTGAGACCTAGTGAAGGCCTCAGGCCTGTCTGGTGTTTCCTAGCAGGCTGTGCCTCTCTGGAAACAATCAAAAGACCTATTATAGTCCCCCTGTGGGACTATTAGTTTAAAAAAAAGTGAAAAAACTAAAATAAAAAATAAAAAAAATGCTTTTCATTGGAAAAAATAGCAAAAATAAAAAAATGTTTGGCGTTGTTGCATCTGTAACGACTATGCAAATAGCATGTAAATTATCCAGTATGAACGCCACAAAAAATTCCAGAATTGCTACTTTTTGATTAATCTCCACCAAAAAAGGTAAAAAAAAAAGCCAATATCAAAAAAGTGTTATGCACTCCAAAATGATACCTGCCTATGTGCATTCTGGCGGTCCCATCCATATGAGAGGTGGACTTCTTTTCAAACAGTTTGCAAGCAAGGTCACCACTGATGGATTACAGAGTGGTCATAGAAACAAGCAGTGTAATCAAACATTAGCAAGTGGCTTGTATTAACTTTTTCTACATGATAAATGCTATTTGCTAAAGTGAAACAACCCTTTAATGATCATAAGCAATCATAAGTTATCCATTTTATTTTTTTATAAATCCTGTAAAAAAAACAATTAAATCAACATAAACAATTGTCTTATAGTAATAATGTATGGGAAATAAGTTCAACTTGTTGCAAATGCCCTGCAGTAATCTAAGTAATATTATAATAAAACTCTACAAATATGTCGATTGGGTATAATAGATTTAGGAGCAAATCATTTTTCAAAAGGTTTTGGAAGCACAAAATATGGATGTCATCCAATTGCACTTAGTAAAATATATATATGCATAGATTTTAGTTGTATAGTTCTCTCATGTATAACTGGTAGATTTAATGGCATATAAAGTGCTTAGTAATTTGTTTTACTTTTATCTCATTTGTCATCTTTTACTTCTCAGTAGGATGAATTTAGTGCAGTTTTATATTTTTTTTTACAACCAAAAAAAGTACATTAAGCATAATAACCATTTATTCATAAAATACACATTTAATTTGCCCCCATCTGCTAGGGTTAAAAAAAAAGCTTAATTACCCCTATACTATTACCGTAGTATTTTTCAACAACACTGAATATACATATTTAGGGGAACATTTATTAAGACCGGCAATTTGTTGGTGGATCCAGCAAGGTTATGTAGAGGTGCAAGCCTCTACATAACTTTGGCTCTTGCTGCCGCTGGCCATGTGACATACTTAAAGGGGTATTCCCATCTCACAAATATAGTTTGTATAGTTAAGATATAGCCATACCAATATTATTACTAATATGATGTATTTATATAAAATGTACCGTTTAGAAGATCTGCGAATTTGTATATCCATTGTCCCACACACATCAGTCAGGCCATTGCCCCTAGTTATGGCCACCGTGGCCATGTCGTAGCGGTGGCCGGCTAGCTCTTGTTCAAACCCGTTCTGAGGTAACTACTGTATTGTGAACACACATTGCATGAGCATGCGGAGACACATCTTAGGGCACTTTCACATCTGCGTTTTGGACGCTACCAGTCCAAAACACAATGGTCAGGATCCGTCCAAAACGCAGACGTTATAAACGGATCCTGCTCCATAGAAATGAATTGATCTTGGAACAGGATCCATTTCACTGCGTAAAAGAAGTACAGACAAAAATGCTACAACCCTAAGATGTGTCTCCACATGCTCATGCAATGTGCGTTCACAATACAGCAGTTACCTCAGAGCGGGTTTGAATAAGAGCAAGCCGGCCACCGCTACTACATGGCCACGGTCATTGTAACTAGGGGCAACGGCCTGACTGATGTGTGTGGGACAATGTCTATACAAATAGGCAAATCTTCTAAACGGTACATTTTATATAAATACATTCTATTAGTAACAATATTGGTATGGCTATATCTAACTATACAAACTACATTTGTGAGATGGGAATACCCCTTTAAGGCCTCTTTCACATTAGCATTAACATTGTCTGGCAAGGGAACAGCCTGCCGAATCCATACTAACGCTTGCACACGTGTGCTGCTAGAAGTCTGCTCTGGCCCCATTCACTATAATGGGAACAGGTCAGGGATGTGGCCGTGCTGCGTTTTTGTCCGGCCGACTCTCGGAATGTTTGCCATGCTGCGGCCGCATTTCCGACCCGTCCCTATTATAGTGAATGGGGCCAGAGTGGACTTCCGACAGCACACGTGTGCAAGCTTTAGTATGGATCCGGCAGGCTGTTCCCCTGTCCTGTCCTACATTACACATACTGTAGATCAATGCACAGCATGGGGATGCGCAATCCATGCTTTTTCTCTTTTTTTAATTTTTGGAGGCTTGGTCCCAAAAAAATGCAAATAGCACTTGTATGTGTCGTATGGGCAGGCATTCTGCCCCTGAGAAGGCAGAATTTTCGGATGTTGCAGTCCTTTTCTCTAAATTGCTGGTACAATACTTTAAAATGGTAGAATACCTTAGAATTTGGGGCCCCACTTTTAATTTTGGAGAGGGCCATATTTTGTCTAAAATTGGCACTGCTAGCGATAAGTGGACACTCCAGTAAAGAAGTCATTAACATAAATATTGGCCAAACCCACCAATTTTAGGACTGTGCAGATATCCTGAAACTAACCTGTCAGTGGATGTGAGGGAATAGAAGAATCGAGCAGCTGGATTTCAGCATATCTGATCTGTTTGTTGTCCAGGGAGATAAGGCACCTACAGAGATGTTGTGCAGCAGCTTATTCTCCCTCCATTCAAATAACAAGTGCACATTCAGCGGAGCATGCATGTATGTGGGAGGGGCTAGAAAAAATAGCTGTTAGACAAATAAGCATTTTTGGAGCATTATTTAATGTGAACTCATGATGTCAGGATTCGGGGGCACTGTGGCCCTCCAGCGGATGTTGGGCGGGTGTGGGCGTTCCTGTGTCCTGACGCTATGCGGCGCTCATCCCGAGTGCAAGCCAGAAAATCATCTTGTAACACTTAGGTTCCTTAAGGGTTAAAGGTTTGGCTAGTTTTGCTAGTTTTACTGGCAGGCGTCCCTGCCAGTAATTTTGGTCCATTCAAGGGTGTGGCTGGGATCCCTGCTCGTATCACGCCTTGGGGCTGGGACTCTAACCACTATTTAGTTTCACACTCGCCATTTATCTGTGCCTCCTATAGACCCTTGTGCCTAAGCTAGCTACTCTGTGTTTATCCGGTATTCCTGTGACTCTGTACCTTTTTCCCTGGTTTCTGTTACTGTTACCTACCTTTGGTGTTCTCCTCTGTTTATTCCTTGCTTGGTTCCTTTACCTTTTACCCCGTCAGTTCCTGACCTGTTTAGGTTTTTTCCTGCTTGTGTTTTGTTTTGGTTGTTTGTCTCGTGTTCCACTTTCTTCAGTGTAATTGCAGTCTTCGGTTGGGGCCGGCCTGTTAAGGAGCCAGGTTCCCCCAAAAGGCAGGGACAGTGGTTTGGGAGGAGTGTCAGGGCCTCACTTTGTCTGTGCCATTTGTGTCCCCCTGACCTACTCCTCACATTATAGCAGGCCCATACCCTAGTCAACTCTCCTGGCGGTTTAATATGAGTACCAATCTATCGGTCACTGACCTCCTGGATGAGCTGATGAATCAGTTTCAGGGCATGGCTGGGTTAATTGCGCAAATGTCGCAACGTCTGGACGCCATGACTATTTCTGCGCTTGGCGCTGCAAACCCACCTGTGTCGCTGCCAGCTCCTGTTTTTCCTGTGCACAGTGTCCAGCAGAGACCTAAAATGCTTTTGCCGGATAACTTTGATGGGAACCCGGACAGATACCGTACTTTCCGGGAGTCCTGTCGTTTGTATTTTCGTTTAAATTTTTTCCCCTCTGAGGCAGAAAAAGTGGCTGTCGTGGTGTCCCTCCTCCAGGGTCCCCCTCAGGATTGGGCATTGGCCCTCCCCTCAGATGCTACTGAGTGGAGTTCCCTGGATAGATTTTTTCTGGCCTTGGGCCGAGTTTATGATGATCCTGACCGTGCTGCATTGGCGGAAACTCATTTGTTATTTATTCAGCAGGGTTGCCGCTCTGCTGAAGACTACTGTTCTGAGTTCCGCCAGTGGTGCTCGGCGACTGGATGGCCTGATCAAACCTTGAAAACCCTTTTCAGACAAGACCTGTCAGACGCTGTTAAGGATGCCATGGTCAGCCATCCTATCCCTGAATCCCTAAGTGACTTTATGGCTTTGGCTGTGACTATTGACAAAAGACTTAGAGAGAGAAGCAAGGAAAAGAAAGGGGGATCGACTGTACAGTTTAGGCCAGGCTTTTCTGTCAAACCTCCTTCTACTTTCTCTAAGAATATGCCTTCCCAATTTCAATCACCATCTCCCTCTCAGTCTTCTGGAGAAGAACCTATGTTGTTAGGCTCTACATCTGCTGCTGCTAGAAGGAGACATCGATTGGAGAATGCCTTATGTCTATACTGTGGAAAACCTGGTCATTTCTTGAGGGATTGCCCATCCAAGCCGAAGTCACCACAGGGAAACGCCAGCGCCTGAGTGATCTCCAGGAGGGTCACTCAGGCGTAGAGGTACCTCCTAATTCTGTTAATAAGTTTTTGTTACCTGTAACCTTGGTTTCAGATTCTAAAATTTTTGCTTGTTAGGCCATGGTGGATTCAGGGTCTGCAGTGAGTTTCATCCATGTGGTTGTTGCTCAGGACTTGGGTTTGGAGTTAATTCCTTTGTGTTCCCCCTTTTCAGTTTCTAGTGCAGATTTTACTCCCTTGAATGAGGGAAGAATAAAATTTTGTACTGCTGAGGTTATGATGAATGTTGGGTGTTTACATACAGAAAAAAATGTCATTTTTTGTGATGGAAAAACTAACTGCAGATCTTATTCTCGGTTTGCCTTGGCTCCGCCTCCATAACCCTGTATTTGATTGGAAAACCACTGACCTGGTGAAATGGAGGTATTCATGTAGTTCACATCTTAAAACTGTTCCTTCCATGATGTGTACTGTGAATAATGATTTGGATATTCCTGAGTTTATTTTTGATTTCAAAGACGTCTTTGATGAGGCCGCTGCGGAAACTCTACCTCCGCACCGGCCTTACGATTGTGCCATAGACCTCATTCCTGGGGCCAAGCTTCCTAAGGGTCGCATTTTTAATTTGTCAACTCCTGAGCGAGAGTCTATGCGTCAGTATATTCAGGATAGTCTGAAAAAAGGGCACATACGGCCTTCTGTCTCCCCTATTGGGGCAGGGTTTTTCTTCGTTGAGAAAAAAGATGGAGGTCTCCGTCCATGTATTGACTACAGGGAGCTCAATAAGATCACGATTAAGGACCAGCATCCTCTCCCTCTGATCCCGGATTTATTCAATCAGGTTGTGGGGGCCCGGTGGTTCTCTAAAATTGACCTCCGTGGAGCTTACAATGTAATCCGCATCAGGGAAGGCGACGAGTGGAAGACAGCTTTTAATACCCCAGAGGGGCACTTTGACCTTTGATACCTAGTCATGCCATTTGGTCTCAGCAATGACGCGGCTGTCTTCCAGAGTTTTGTTAACGATATCTTCAGAGATCTTTTGGGCCATTTTTTGGTTATATATCTGGACGACATCCTCATATTCTCCCCAGATTTGGAGTCCCATCGGGAGCATGTGAGGGAGGTCCTCTCCAGATTGTGACTTAATCGGCTGTGTGCTAAATTGTCTAAGTGTCAGTTTGGAGTCCAGGAGGTGGGATTTCTGGGATACATACTTACCCCTGGTTCTATAAGTATGGATCCACAAAAAGTTTCTGCTGTGGTTGAGTGGGATAGACCTACTACCTTGAAAGAGGTCCAACGTTTTCTGGGTTTTGCTAACTATTATAGAAAATTTATCAAAAACTTTTCTATGGTTGCTAAACCCCTTACTGATTTAACTAAAAAAGGGGCTGATCCTACCTCTTGGACACATGAAACTGAACTAGCCTTCTCTAACTTAAAAATGTGTTTTACCACTGCTCCAGTCTTGGTTCATCCTGACCCTGAACAGCCTTTTGTTGTGGAGGTTGACGCCTCTGAGACAGGAGTAGGGGCTGTCCTGTCTCAGGGAGATGAACCCTTTACCAACCTCCAACCTGTAGCCTTTTTCTCCAGAAAGTTCTCCACTGCTGAAGTTAATTATGATATAGGAAACAGGGAGTTACTGGCTATTAAATGGGCCTTTAAAGAGTGGAGACACTTTCTGGAGGGTGCCAGACATAAGGTGACAGTGCTAACTGACCATAAGAACCTGCTGTATCTGGACAATGCCAAGAGATTGAACCCCCGTCAAGCGCGATGGGCTTTGTGTTTTACCAGGTTTAATTTTGTGGTAACTTATTGTCCAGGCTCAAAAAATGTAAAGGCTGATGCCTTGTCCAGAAGCTTTGGTGCCAGTAATGTCCCGGATGAGGAACCAGAAAATATCCTCTCTCCCGGGGTAGTTGTTGCCACTTTGACTTCAGATCTTGTGTCTTCTATTGCAGACTCACAGAGTTCTGCTCCTACTACTGTACCCCCAGGTAAACTCTTTGTCCCAGGTCATCTTCGGCTGAAGGTGTTAGAAGAGGTCCATCGACAACTCCCAGAAGGGCTATTACATCAGCTCCCTTTGCCCAACAGGCCCTGGTCTCACATTTCCATGGATTTTATTACTGATCTTCCTCTCTCCAAAGGTAGGTCAGTAATCTGGGTTGTGGTGGATCGTTTTTCTAAAATGTGCCATCTGGTCTCGTTGAAAAAATTGCCTACAGCTAGAGTCCTTGCAGGGTTGTTTATCCGCCATATTTTACGCCTTCATGGAATTCCGTCTAACATAGTGTCTGACAGGGGGGTTCAGTTCGTGTCGAGGTTCTGGAGAGAGTTTTGCAGTAGGTTGGGTATCTCGCTGTCCTTCTCCTCCGCCTTTCACCCCGAGACGAATGGGCAGACTTAAAGACTTAATCAGTTGAGCAATATCTTAGGTGTTTCATTTCTGAATGTCAGGAAAAGTGGAGTGAGTACCTGCCCATGGCCGAGTTCGCTCTAAATAATCATGAAAGTTCCTCAACACGACTGTCCCCATTTTACTGCAACTATGGTTTTCACCCCAGATATTCCACCATAACTGGTAACGAATCTAGATTCTCCTCGGTTAAGGACGTCGCTAATCGACTGTGCACAGTCTGGGCAAAGAGTCTTGAGACTCTAAAAAATTCCCTACTCAAGCAGATCAAATATGCAAATAAGAAACGCCGTCCCGGTCCTGAATATGTAGTTGGTGACAAAGTGTGGCTCTCAACTAAAAATCTCCGTCTTCGAGTACCATCAGCAAAGTTTGCTCCACGCTTTATTGGTCCCTACATCATCACAGAAATCATAAATCCTGTATCGTTCAGATTGCGACTTCCTGGTTCTCTTCGTGTACATCTGGTTTTTCATAAGTCTTTGTTGAAAAAATATATTCCCGCTGTGGTCGCTCGTTCTCCACCTCTACCCGTGGTTGTTCAGGGAGAGTTGGAGTTCGAAATTGAACAAATTATTGACTCTCGCAAAGTACAGAATTCTCTCCAGTACCTTGTACATTGGAAAGGGTATGGTCCTGAGGAGCGTGTCTGGGTGGCTGCCAGAGATCTTTACGCTCCCAGACTCGTTAAAAAATTCCACCAATCTTACCCTTCCAAGCCTGGAGGTCCTGTTGAGGGTCCGGAGGCCCCTCCTCATGGGGGGTTCTGTCAGGATTCGGGGGCGCTGTGGCCCTCCAGCGGATGTTGGGCGGGTGCGGGCGTTCCCGTGTCCTGACGCTATGCGGCGCTCATCCTGAGTGCAAGCCAGAAAATCCTCTTGTAACACTTAGGTTCCTATAGGGTTAAAGGTTTGGCTAGTTTTGCTAGTTTTACTGGCAGGCAGTAATTTTGGTCCATTCAAGGGTGTGGCTGGGATCCCTGCTCGTATCACGCCTTGGGGCTAGGACTCTAGCCACTATTTAGTTTCACACTCGCCATTTATCTGTGCCTTCTATAGACCCTTGTGCCTAAGCTAGCTACTCTGTGTTTATCCGGTATTCCTGTGACTCTGTACCTTTTTCCCTGGTTTCTGTTACTGTTACCTACCTTTGGTGTTCTCCTCTGTTTATTCCTTGCTTGGTTCCTTTACCTTTTACCCCGTCAGTTCCTGACCTGTTTAGGTTTTTTCCTGCTTGTGTTTTGTTTTGGTTGTTTGTCTCGTGTTCCACTTTCTTCAGTGTAATTGCAGTCTTCGGTTGGGGCCGGCCTGTTAAGGAGCCAGGTTCCCCCAAAAGGCAGGGACAGTGGTTTGGGTGGAGTGTCAGGGCCTCACTTTGTCTGTGTCATTTGTGTCCCCCTGACCTACTCCTCACACATGGTCATCTCCTTTTATAATCTCACTGGAATCAAACAGCCATTGTTTCAGAGAAAAATAGTTGTATTTCTTATACTGGATAGTAATATTATAGAACTAGTATATCATGAAGAGTTCTGTATGTAAAATGGCTCTTACTAGAAATGGAGTCTTTTTGATCCACCCATGGCTCCTATCATTGGCCTGTGCAATTGTGTTTAACATTTGTCTGTAACATTTGAGTGAACATAGCATTAGTTAATATATTCAAAGTTGCACAGTGCTGTTCCACTGTGTTTGCTTTTAATGTATCTGTATTGGAAATGTCCTCCTGTACAACTTGTGCTAACTCTGTGTTTTGTTTTTGCAGTATGCATTTAGAGGTGTAGCTACTATAATCGTTGTCTTGCATTCCTAACAAACCCATGTTTCCCACATACTTTTCCCACATACTTTTTATATACTTGCAATATATAGGTGCAGCCTGCTCTCCCTGAATTTATTTGTGGCCAGCTGACACAAAGAGATTATAGAGTAGGGCCCCATCTGAAAGAGGTCTTCTTGACGTGGTAGATAGTTCCAAATGAGTTTTACCAAAATTTATTTGCTAAATATATCATATTAATTTGATGTAGTGAATATACAGGGAATCTGAAGTTCTGTGAATTTTCTATATTTCTGCTGAAATTTGACCTAAAAATCACATTTTCTCACAAGTCCTAAAAACAAAGATAAACAAATCAAACAAATAAGTCAAAGATATTTGACTTGGTAATTTATTTGTTGAGGGAAATTATCTAATATCATATGTGAATGGCAGAAGCATGTGAACCTTTGTTTCATTATCTGTTGTGATCCCCTTGTGCAGCAATAACTGCCACTAAACATTTCTGTTAATTGGTAAGTAGTCCTGCACATCCGTTTGGAGGAATTTTAACCCATTCCGCTGTACAAAACATCTTCAACTCTGTTATGTTGGCGGGTTTCCTCCCATGAACTGCTCTCTTTAGGTACTACCACAACATTTCTAGTGGTTTAAGGTCAGGATTTTGACTTCACCATTCCAAAATGTTAACTTAAATCTTTTTTTAACCATTCTTTGGTAGAACGAATTGTTTGCTTAGGATAATTGTCTCGCTGCATGGCCCACGTTCTCCTGAGACTAAGCACACAGACAGATGTCCTGGCATGTTCCTTTAGAATTTGCTAGTATAATTCTGAATTCATTGTTTCTTTGGAATTTGGTAGTATAATTCAGAATTCATTGTTCTGTTAATGATAGAAAGCTGTCCTGGCCCAGATGCAGCAAAACAGACTCACATCATGATACTACTACTGCTGTGTTTCACAAATAGGATGAGTTTTTTATGTTGGGATGCAGTGGTTTCCTTTCTCCACACACACTTTTCATTTAAACTAAAAAGTGCTATTTTGATCTCATCCATAAAATACTGTTCCACTACCCTACCATCTTGTCCAGGTAATCTTTATCAAACTGAACACAGGCTGTAATGTTCATTTTGGACAGCAACAGCTTTTTCCTTCCAATCCTGCTATGAAAACCATTGTTGTTCAGTGTCCCCCAAAGGCGGACTCATGAACATTAATATTAGGTAATGTGAAAAAGACCATTAGTGGCTTACATGTTACTTTGGGTTCCTTTCTGATCACATGCCTTGTACTTGCTATGATCTTTGTTGGTCAACCATGCCTGTAGAGGGTAATAATGGTTTTCAATTTCCTCTATTTGTATACAACATGCTGGACTTTAGAATATTTTTGTAACATTTTCCAGCCTACTGAGTATCAACAACTCTTCTTCTTAGGTCCTTGGAAATCTACTTTGTTCATGCCATGATAAGTGTTCACAAATGTGTTGCGAAGACTGGTCTTTGATTGATCCATATTTGTTTAAATAACGTAGGTTGCTTTATCACACCTGATTGTAATTCCATTGATTGAAAACACCTGAATCAAATTTCCCCTTGAATTTATCTGCTGATCTTAAAGGTTCACATACATTTGCCATTCACAGACATGTATGGATGTGCGCCTGTTTTGCTCCCCCACGGCACAGAGCCATATGCCATGTAGTTGTACTGGGGGCTAAGATGGGAGCCGAGTAGGCCTGGCTCTAGTGACCTTTAACATCATCAGCTATATCATCAGTCCATTGGATGTAATGATTTTTCAAGTTCCCTGATAAGATTGGACACAACAGCCCAATTGAAACATGTTGGGATGACATTTATCTCTTTCAGCAAATAGTTTTCTCATAGAAGGATTACAAACAGGACTAGTATCACCCACTAGGATCATTTATAGGGCAACTTAGTTTGTAAGGATCTTCCAGAGGGGTAGCTCTTTTCAGGACAGTTACTCCACTCACCTGGGCAACCAGATCAGATGAGGACAAGTAAAGATTACTAATGACAGTTGTCCAGTTCTACTTCGACCTACTCTGGTTGATTGAATGGTCACTTTTCCTCCATTGTACCTTCAGCAATTGGTAAGACTGTTCTTTTTTATGCTCACTGGTTGATATACTTCACTTTCGGGACATAGATTGTATATACTGATGCATTGCTTCTCTCTTTCCCTCCTTTTTGTTGTCTAAACAATTAAAAATATGTTTGTAACACTTTGCAAAAAATGTCATTGAATGATGAGCATTTCAACCTATGGCATAATGTTAGAATAGAATTTTTAGACAGATTTCTATCATTCAAATATAAATACAATTATGTTTCAATATATTTAACAACATTTATGAATTTTTACATCTTTTTATACTCATACATTTTATATAACTGTATTTTAAAGAGGATCTGTCAGTTTTCCCGATGTTTAATTTTTTTAAACCATTGAATGGATCAAGCTAGCAAAGGAGGCAATATGGATAATGAATCAAACCAGCAATGCAGGTAACCTTGACTATCACAATTAGTGTTTTGAGCGAATCGAAGTTCACAAAGTAGACTTCGGTCTAAATTTCAGGAAAATTGAATTCACCACAAAGGCAAATTTCTAAGTGCTTTGTGGTAACGAATCAAGTTTCCCTGAAATGGCTTTAAAAAAAAAAGATTCCACGTGAAATTTCACAATGACGTCATCACACTTGCCCATATGATGACGTCATTTCACGCCACATGAGATTTTGAAGCAAGATGGCTGTGGCAGCCTCTTTACGTTTAAATGGATGAGGTAAGTGTAAGTGATTTATTTATTTTTAAATTTGCAACCACTGAAATCCTTTAATCCCTTCAATCCTGGGCTTGTTTTCACCTTCCTGCCCAGGCCATTTTTTGCAAATCTGACATGTGTCACTTTTACTTATCCAGGCCATTCTGAGATTGTTTTCTCGTCACATAATGTGATTCATGACAGTAGTAAATTTGTGGCAAAATATTTCATTTTTATTTATAAAAAAAATACCAAATTTACAAAAAATTTAGAAAAATTAGCAAATTTCCAAATTTCAATTTCTCTACTTTCAAAATACATAGTAATACCTCCAAAAATTTCCCAAACCATTTTTTAAGCACCAATTCAGATATAAAGTGATGTTGAGGGGCTTACGTAATGGAAACCACCCAAAAATGACCCCATTTTGGAAACTATACCAATCAAATTATTTAAAACTGATGTTACAAACTGTGTTAACCCTTGAGGTGTTCCACAAACTTTTTTGGTAGATTATTCATGTTAATATTTTTTTTCTTACACCACAGCAAGGGTTAACAGGAAACTAAACCTCAATATACATTGCTCTGATTCTGCAGTTTACAGAAATATGTGGTGGTAAACATCTCTATGGGTTTGTGGTAGTGGTCAGAAGGAAAGGAGCGCCATTTTGGAGGCAGATTTTGCTAGAATGGTTTTTAGGCACCATTTTGTAATTAAGAGACACTGACGTTCCCCTACAGTGGAAACCCTCAAAAAGTGACCCCATTTTGGAAACTACACCCTTCAAAGAATATATTAATGGGGGTACTGACCACTTTGACCCCCTAAGCTTTTTATGGAAGTTGGAAACACTGTGAAAATGAAAAGTTTCATTTCTTCTAATAAAATGTTGCTTTAGACCCAAATTTTTCATTTTCACAAGGGGTAACAGGAGAAAAGCACTGCATAATTTGTTCCCCATTTTCTTCTGAATACGGCAACACCCCATATGTGGTGGTAAACTGCTGTGGGGGTACATGGCAGGACTCAGAACAGAAGGAGCGCCATATGGATTTTGCAGCACAGATTTTGATGGATTGGTTTGCAGGAGCCATTGATTTTTATTTTTTTGAGTTATTGTCTTATGTGGGGGCTCATTTTTTGCAGGATGAGGTGATGTTTTCATTGGTACCATTTTGGGGCACATAAGACTTTTTGATCGCTTGCTATTACACTTTTTGTGAGGCAAGAGGAAAAATTTTTTACAGCATTCACCTGGGGGGCCATCTCATGTAATATTTTTATAGAGCAGGTTGTTACAGACGCGGCAATACCCAATATGTCTACCATTTTTATTTTTGTTAAATTTTACACATTAGATTTCTTTATGAACAGAATAAAATCTTTTTTTTGTGTTGCCATTTTCTGAGAGCCATATTTTTGGGGAGATTGTCTTAGGTAGGGTCTCATTTTTTGCGGGACAAGATGACGGTTTTATTGGTACCATTTTGGTACCTTTTTGATCGCCTGCTATTACATTTTTGTGGGGCACGAGGGAAAAAATGGCTGTTTTAGCAGTTTTTAAAAGATTTTTTTTTTACAGCATTCACCTGGGGGGCCATCTCATGTAATATTTTTATAGAGCAGGTTTTTACAGATGCGGAGATACCCAATATGTCTAACATTTTTATTTTTGGAAAGTTTTACACATTAGATGCATTTTTGAACAAAATAAAATATTTTTTGTGTTGCCATTTTCTAAGAGCCATATTTTTTATTTTTGGGCGATTATCTTAGGTAGGGTCTCATTTTTTGCGGGACAAGATGTCGGTTTGATTGGTACCATTTTGGGGTACATACGCTTTTTTTATCGCCTGCTATTACACTTTTTGTAAGGGAAGGTGAGGCTGTTTTGGCACTTTTTTTTTTTGCTGAGTTCACCTGGCCGGGTGGATCATGTGATATTTTTATAGAGCCGGTCGATACGGATGCGGAGATACCTAATATGTCTATTTTTCCCTATTTTTTACAATTTTTTTAACTTTATTTTGTTAAAAGGACGCTTTTTTAACTTGAAACTTTTTTGTAAAAATTTATTTTTTCACTTTTTTTTTACACTTTTTTAACTTCCCCTTTACAATGCTTTACAATACTTCTGTATTGTAATGCATTGGCTGTAAGTGTATTACTCAGTGTAATACACTTACAGCCTTCTGCCTGTGAGATCCAGGGGGCTGGATCTCACAGGCTTCCGTAGATGGCAGCTGGATGCCTAAGGAAGGCACCTGGCTGCCATCTAAGCCATCGGGTCCCCATCACAGCAGCGCGAGGACCCGATGGACACCCCTTCCCACCGCCCGCATCGCATGTGCCACGGTCAGAGCTGACCGCGGCACATGAAGGGCTAATGCACCGGCATCTGTGTTTTCACCGATGCCAGTGAACACAGCAGAGGTCCGGCTACTGGGCACAGCTGGACCCCCGCCGCTGTTCGGGAGGGTGCAGCTCCTACACCCACCCGATTAGCGCACCGTAGTACTACGGGGCTGGGCAGGAAGTCACTTCCGGCAGCGCCATACATGTACGGCGCTGGTCGGGAAGGGGTTAATATGGATCAGTGATGAATGCAGCATCTGCAGGGTTCGATTGTAGGCTGACACAATTACCCTTTGCTTTCATTGCACTCACTATTTACAAAGAAATGCACTTCGTGACAAAGTAATTTTTTGTGACAAAGACATTTACTAATATACTCTGCTGAAATTATGTGCCATTTTCTATATTTCATAAAATATTCCCCAATTGTTTACCAAGTCTTTTTTGCTGTCCACACAGAGGTTTCATTCATAAAATGACTGCTAATGAAGGGTCATGTGACCAGGCATATCACTTATCATCTGCACTTGCGCTGTTGCGAGATTAGTGCAGGTACATTGTGTTTGACTAGAAGAGACTGTAACTATATAAGTGACCCTCCATCAGCAGCCATCTTATAGACCGGACTTCTATGGGGACAACATGGAAGATTTGCCCAACAATGAAACATGATTTATGAAAGTGGAGAGCACTCCTTTGGAATTCTATAAAATAACATTTTAACTTGAGCTTTAGAGTACCTGCACACAGTGCAGATTTTTATTCAGAAAAAATGCAAGAAATCTGCACAAAAAAACACATAAATCTGCACTATTTTTTACTATATTTATACTACTATAAATAATGTTTTTGTTTTTTTGCAAAAACAAAAAATAGACTTTTTTGTTTATGTTAACAATTTCAATAAAATCTATAGGGAAAAAACTCCACAGAAAGTGTGGAATCATACAAACAGTATTTTAAATCTGTTTGTCAGGTTAATTTATGCAGGAATTAACTGCTGGAAACTGCAGGGAACAGTTGATCTGTAGGGGTGCTGGGTATGAGACCTCAACCGATCGTGTATTGATACCTGTCCTGAAGACATGTCATCAATATTTGGAGCCTAGCCCTGCTAGTTCCCTGGGGTTCCAACTAGTTAATTTACATAAATAGAAATAAATTTAAAATATCTTGTCCAGAGCACACAACCACTGCTCTCAACAGCAAAAATTGGACTTAAATAGCAATTCTCATCCTTTTACTGCACAAATGGAGTGCGTCAGAATCTGTGACTTTAATACGCCACTATTCAGGCATATATTAGTTAATAAACGTTCCCCTTATTTAAAGAGGACCTGGCAATGCAATTTGAAAGCAATAGGTTATAGAGCAGGAGAAGTTGGACAGATACAAAAAAAAAAGATACAATAAAATGTAGTATAAATATTAATTATTAATATTTAGAGATGAGCGAGTAGTGAAATATTCGAAAGTTCGAAATTCGATTCGAATAGACCGCAAAATTCGACTATTCGACCGAATATCGAATCCCATTAAAGTCTATGGGAAAAAAATGCTCGCCACTTGGAAATCTCAATTCGACCACTTGGAGGTCACCAAGTCCACCCTGAAACCTCAGAAAAGGATGCCAACACTGCTGGAATGCAACTGGGACAGCAGGGGAAGCATGTCTGGGTGCATATAACGCGCCCAAGTCGCACTATTACGCCACTATCACAGCCTCTCAACAATACACTCCAAAGACAATCTAACCTCTCTGTAAAGTGAGACCATACAAGGAAACCTTCTTTCCTCTACATTGCCATGGACCCCAAGCCAAACTAGACAAAAAAGAAGATGAAATTCTGCACCCCTTAAAATCACGTTGCCTATGACAACCACAGATGGCATAGGCAAGGGGGAAAGCAAATAGACCCCACCCCTAATTGTCATTGTGTGTGTGTGTGAAATGTGGTCAGACATGTCTTCTTTAAAATGTAAAAACAACTCAAACACATGCAGAAGCCTTAAAATGCCCAAATTGTTGGCGCTAGAGATATCAGTGACCCGACCTGGCCCAGTGTCATGTCTAGCAGGTAAAGCAGTGGGGATGTGGAGGGATGCGTAGGACCGCAAAAGGCAGGAAGAGGCCGTGGGCTGGCCAGAGGCTCATGGAAAATTTTGTGGAGGCCCAAGAGGTGAGACGTCTTAAAAATTGTGTGGAGGCTAAAGAGGTGAGACTTCTTAAAAATTATGTGGAGGCCCAAGAGCTGAGACCTCTTAAAAATTATGTGGAGGCCCAAGAGGTGAGATCTCTTAAAAATAATGTGGAGGCCCAAGAGGTGAGACCTCTTAAAGATTTTGTGGAGGCCCAAGAGGTGAGACCTCTTAAAGATTTTGTGGAGGCCCAAGAGGTGAGACCTCTTAAAGATTTTGTGGAGGCCCAAGAGGTGAGACCTCTTTAAAATTATGTGGAGGGCCAAGAGGTGAGACCTCTTAAACATTTTGTGGAGGCCCAAGAGGTGAAACCTCTTAAAGGATTATGTGGAGGCCCAAGAGGTGAGAACTCTTAAAGATTTTGTGAAGGCCCAAGAGGTGAGACCTCTTAAAAATTATGTGGAGGCCCAAGAGGTGAGACCTCTTAAAAATTATGTGGAGGCCCAAGAGGTGAGACCTCTTAAAGATTTTGTGGAGGCCCAAGAGGTGAGACCTCTTAAACATTTTGTGCAGGCCCAAGAGGTGAGACCTCTTAAACAGTTTTGTGCAGGCCCAAGAGGTGAGACCTGTTAAAAATTATGTGGAGGCCCAAGAGGTGAGACCTGTTAAAAATTATGTGGAGGCCCAAGAGGTGAGACCTCTTAAAAATTATGTGGAGGCCCAAGAGGTGAGACCTCTTAAAATTTTGTGGAGGCCCAAGAGGTGAGCCATAAATATATAAATTTTTCTTATTTACGGAGCAATTCTACGGCGGTTAAGGAGGAGGAGGAGGAGGTGGAGGAGGAAATGGCACTTCATACAGATGGCACTTCACTTTTGGCTGCTTTCCACGGTTGGAGAAGCAAAGTCCGGGTCAATCCACTTGCTGTTCATTTTGATTAGCGTCAGCCTGTCCGCACTGTCGGTTGACAGGCGGCTGCGCTTATCGGTTATAATGCCCCCGGCTGCGCTGAACACCCTTTCTGATAGCACGCTGGTGGCAGGGCAGGCAAGCACCTCCAAGGCGTACAGGGACAGTTCCAGCCACGTGTCCAACTTGGAGACCCAGTAAGTGTAGGACGCCGAGGGATCGGGGAGGACAGGGGTACGGTCTGCCAGGTACTCCCGCAACATCCGCCGATACTTGTCCCTCCTGCTGATAGCGGGCCCCGCAGTGATGGAAGTTGCACGAGGGGGTGCCATGAACGTGTCCCACACCTTGGAGAGTGTTCCCCTGGTGGCTGTGGGCCTGATGGATGTTGTGGGACTCTGGGAGACCTCTCCTCTCTGCCGCCAGCGATGGTGGGTGGGAAAATCTCCATCATGTTCTGCACGAGTTCCCTCTGGTATTCCAGCAATCGATTCGTCCTCTCCTCTACCGGAATAAAAGAGGAGACGTTATCTTTATACCGGGGGTCCAGGAGTGCGAAGACCCAGTACAGTTTGTTCTCCACTATCCGGACAACACGTGTGTCCCGGGAAAAGCAGCCCAGCATGAAGTCAGCCATGTGTGCCAGACTCTGAATAGGCATGACCTCACTGCCCCCCACCAGAAGGATCACTTGCCATTTCCTCCTCTTCCTCTTCCTCCTCCTCTCCGCCCCATCCGCGCTGAACCAATGGGACGCACACAGCCTGACTGCTACCCTCGCCGCCAGCATCCTCCTCCTCTTCCACAGCCACCTCCACGTCGTCCTCCTCCTCATCCTCCTCCTCCTGCAACTGCCACCGTGAAGCAGACAAAAGTGTGGTCTGACTGTGTAGCTCCGTTGCGTCTCCTCCTACCCCCGTCTCCTCTGCGTGCAATGCGTTCTCCCTTATTGCGATGAGCGATTCTTTAAGGACGCCTAGGAGCGGGATGGTTACGCTCACTATAGCGTCCTCGCTGCTGACCTTCTTGGTGGACTCCTCAAAGATACGCAGTACATCGCATATGTCTGCCATCCATGGCCACTCGTGGTTGGCAAACTGAGGGAGCTGAGTTGGAGGCACGCGTGGATTCATAATCTGGTACTCCATCAATGCTCTCTGCTGCTCACACACCCTGGCCAACATGGAATAGGTGGAATTCCAGCGAGTCGGCAGGTCGCACAACAGCCGATGTTCAGGCAAATGGAGGCGTTGCTGGAGTTTTTTTAAGCTAGCAGCAGCTACAGTTGACTTCCGAAAGTGAGCGCACAAGCGCCGCACTTTCACCAGTAGCTCTGCCAGGTTGGGGTAAGTCTTTAGAAATTTTTGGACTACCAGATTAAAAACGTGGGCCAGGCATGGTACGTGATTGAGTTCGGCAAGCTCCAGAGCCGCCACCAGGTTACGGCCGTTATCGCACACGACCATGCCTGGTCCTAGCTGCAGCGGCGACAGCCACATCTCCGTCTGCTGCAATATGGCGTCCCTCACCTCTGGGGCGCTGTGCTTCCTGTCGCCCAAGCTGATGAGCTTTAGCACCGCCTGCTGACGTCTCCCCGCGCCAGTGCTGCAACGCTTCCAGCTAGCGGCTGAGGGAGATGTTAAGGCACAGGAGGAGGAGGAGGAGGAGGAGGAGGGGGGTTTATCAGAACCCATGCTGGCAATCTTGGGTGGGGGTGGTAGGTAGGCCGTCTCTGTTTGCGTCCCCGTCCCCGCTTCCACTACATTCACCCAGTGTGCCGTCAAAGAGATGTAGCGTCCCTGGCCGCAAGCGCTTGTCCACGAGTCGGTGGTCAAGTGGACCTTTGCGCTGACTGCGTACCTCAGGGCCCGCCTGATGTTACGCGACACGTGCTGGTGCAGGGCGGGGACGGCACTCCGGGAAAAGTAGTGGCGGCTAGGGACGGAATAGCGAGGTGCGGCAGCCGCCATCAGGTCGCGGAAGGCCTGCGTCTCCACAAGCCTAAACGGCAACATCTCCAGGGCCAGCAGTTTGGAGATGTGGCAGTTTAAGGCTTGGGCTTGGGGGTGACTCGAGGCGTACTTCCGCCTGCGGTCGAACGCCTGCGAGATGGACAGTTGATGGGACGAGGAGTGTGAAGGTGCAGGCGAAGAGGCGGGGGAAGGGGAGGCTGAAGGAGAAGGCCCCAAAGTAGCCGAGGCAGAGGCAGATGTGGAGGTGTCCTGGCTGGAGGTCTGGACCGCAGTGGCAGCAAGACCGGGCGCAGGTTGTATTGCGTTTGCTCTCTCCCACTCAGCCCAGTGCTTGACTTCCAAGTGACGCCGCATGCCTGAGGTGGTCAGATTGCTCTTCTCAGAGCCCCTACTCAGTTTTGAGTGGCAGAGTGTGCAAACCGCGCTCAGTTTGTCATCCGCACAAACATTAAAAAATCTCCACACCACAGAAGTACGAGGCCTCGATGGGGGAGCTTCACGCGACTGCCCGCTGCCGGGAACAGCTTCGGCCGTGCTGGCTGTGGCCTCACTACTCTGTCTGGACTGTCCTCTGCCTCTGGACATCCCTCTGCCTCTGGACATCCCTCTGCCTCTGGACATCCCTCTGCCTCTGGACATCCCTCTGCCTGTGGACATCCCTCTGCCTCTTGCTGCCTTTTTCGGTGCTGCGCAGACCACCACCTCTCCACTGCTTTCCCCGCTGGACATCACCCCTGGCCAAGTGGGGTCGGTCATTTCGTCATCCACCACCTCCTCTTCCTCACTCTGCTCCTCCTCCTGCCCACTGGACATTCCAACAGCCTCCCTTGATGGCAACTGCGTCTCATCATCATCATCGCTCATGATAACAGATGCTGGTTCAGTGTCCACATCAGCAGGAGATGGCGAAAACTCAAGTGTTTGGGCATCACTACAAACAAATTCCTCTGCTAGCTCCTGGGATTCTTCCGGCACATCTGAAAAAGGACCCGAAAAGAGCTCCTGGGAGGGGTCAAGGTGGATGACTCTGTTGGCCAGGTGTGGAGGAAGGAGGGTCAGAGTGAGACTGTGTGGATGACTGGCTGGTGGACAACTGTGTGGAAGCGCTATCGGCTATCCATTGCACCACCTGTTCAACCTGCTCAGGCCTCAACAGCGGTGTAACTCGCCCCCTGCTTAACTGTCCCATAAAGGCAGGGATTCTGGATAAGTGTGATCCTGACTGACCCTCACCAGCACGCATTGTATCCCCACTGGCTTCAACAAGGCCACCAACAGCATTTCCGCGCCCCCGTCCTCGTCCACGTCCGATTCCGCTAGCCCCCCTCCGCATTTTATTTTTTTTTGGTTGCAAATACAATATTTGGGTATATAATTAGGTATGTGAAATAATTTAGCAAGAGAACGCACAGTACAGTGGCCAATTAAAAGGTCTAGATATTGTATATTTCAAGGTACACAGCCGTGTAGTAACTGAACAGACGGTGGGTATTTACACCAGGTATGTGAAAAAATTTAGCAAGAGAACGCACAGTACAGTGGCCTATTAAAAGGCCTAGATATTGTATATTTCAAGGTACACAGCCGTGTAGTAACTGAACAGACGGTGGGTATTTACACCAGGTATGTGAAATAATTTAGCAAGAGAACGCACAGTACAGTGGCCAATTAAATGGCCTAGATATTGTATATTTCAAGGTACACAGCCGTGTAGTAACTGAACAGACGGTGGGTATTTACACCAGGTATGTGAAATAATTTAGCAAGAGAACGCACAGTACAGTGGCCAATTAAATGGCCTAGATATTGTATATTTCAAGGTACACAGCCGTGTAGTAACTGAACAGACGGTGGGTATTTACACCAGGTATGTGAAATAATTTAGCAAGAGAACGCACAGTACAGTGGCCAATTAAAAGGCCTAGATATTGTATATTTCAAGGTACACAGCCGTGTAGTAACTGAACAGACGGTGGGTATTTACACCAGGTATGTGAAATAATTTAGCAAGAGAACGCACAGTACAGTGGCCAATTAAATGGCCTAGATATTGTATATTTCAAGGTACACAGCCGTGTAGTAACTGAACAGACGGTGGGTATTTACACCAGGTATGTGAAATAATTTAGCAAGAGAACGCACAGTACAGTGGCCTATTAAAAGGCCTAGATATTGTATATTTCAAGGTACACAGCCGTGTAGTAACTGAACAGACGGTGGGTATTTACACCAGGTATGTGAAATAATTTAGCAAGAGAACGCACAGTACAGTGGCCAATTAAATGGCCTAGATATTGTATATTTCAAGGTACACAGCCGTGTAGTAACTGAACAGACGGTGGGTATTTACACCAGGTATGTGAAATAATTTAGCAAGAGAACGCACAGTACAGTGGCCAATTAAAAGGCCTAGATATTGTATATTTCAAGGTACACAGCCGTGTAGTAACTGAACAGGCGGTGGGTATTTACACCAGGTATGTGAAATAATTTAGCAAGAGAACGCACAGTACAGTGGCCAATTAAAAGGCCTAGATATTGTATATTTCAAGGTACACAGCCGTGTAGTAACTGAACAGACGGTGGGTATTTACACCAGGTATGTGAAATAATTTAGCAAGAGAACGCACAGTACAGTGGCCAAATAAAAGGCCTAGATATTGTATATTTCAAGGTACACAGCCGTGTAGTAACTGAACAGACGGTGGGTATTTACACCAGGTATGTGAAATAATTTAGCAAGAGAACGCACAGTACAGTGGCCTATTAAAAGGCCTAGATATTGTATATTTCAAGGTACACAGCCGTGTAGTAACTGAACAGACGGTGGGTATTTACACCAGGTATGTGAAATAATTTAGCAAGAGAATGCACAGTACAGTGGCCAATTAAATGGCCTAGATATTGTATATTTCAAGGTACACAGCCGTGTAGTAACTGAACAGACGGTGGGTATTTACACCAGGTATGTGAAATAATTTAGCAAGAGAACGCACAGTACAGTGGCCAATTAAATGGCCTAGATATTGTATATTTCAAGGTACACAGCCGTGTAGTAACTGAACAGACGGTGGGTATTTACACCTGGTATACAAAAAGGGTATTGCAGGCACACAGAACCCAGAACACTAGAGCCAAATAAACTGTATTTAAAAAAATAAAATAAAATTCACAGCCGTATACTGCCAGATCAGATGGTGCATATACACACTAGTTATATAACAGGGTTTTTCAGCCAAAAAGAACGCTGAACAGTAGTGCCAAATATAGTTTGGTATGTAGCAGAGCACCTAATACACCACTAATGCCTCTCTCTGTCCCTACTCCAGCAGCTATCCCTGAATACGGCAGCCGTTCTCTGTAAAGTGTATCTTGTAGTAAAGCTATCACTGTAGTGCTCTATAGTAGCCCTGATAAGGGCTTTTAATCACGCTCCTGCCTGTCCAACTGCTAAAACCTGTCTGTCCCTTCTCCAGCCTCTGTCCCTGACTAAGTTCACGCAGCATATGCGTACGAGCAGGAAGAGCTGAGTTTTTATTATTCGAGGTCACATGGTTTTTCCAGCCAATCCATGTAGACGCTGTTTTCGCGCTGCCAGCGTGCTCAGCGTGCCTGTCATACCCCCCCTGCATGTTGATTGGTGGAAAAAGAGCGCCAGGGAAGGTGGGAGGGGAAACAAATTCTAAGTGCGCCATCGCCGTTATACTCGATTGAAATCGAGTATGCCGAATAGCGTAGTATTCGATCGAATACCGGCTCGATCGAACACTACTCGCTCATCTCTATTAATATTAATTATTAATTAAATATTACATTTAACTCTCTCCCACATGGGAGGTATTATCAGTGGTAACATTCTCTATGTGTGTATATAGATAGCTGTCAGTCACTGATAACTCCTCCCTGCAAACAATGAACTCAGAAATACCAGAGATATAAATGTAAGTTTTACTCAATCTTTTCACACAAACCTATATATCAATCTGCTCAACTTCTTCTGCCCTATACCATGTTGCCTACAGTTTTCATAGCATTTTGAAGTGACAGGTTGAAGTGTTGTCCGACCTCCAAACTAAAATAAATAAAATGCAGCTTTCTTTAATATGTTAAACATATTTTAGACCTTAATTTGTGAGGTTGGGTCAACCCCTTTAATATAAATTTAATAATAGGTAGCATGGAATAGAAAACATTAGTTCCGTTTGGTTTTAAAACTATAGAATTCCATACTGAATGCTAGATGCATGTATTTGAATTTATATGCATATTTATTATCTTCAACCGCAGATAGAATCAATAACGCTTTGAGGGAAATTTACAAAACCTATTATTCATTTTTTCTAAGCTCCCGAACATTACAAGCCAAATTACTTGCCATCTGTTTCTTATGTATGCAATGTTGTGTTTTCACTTTAGTCAAAAGCAACATCTGTAGACTTTTAAATATTTGCTAAAGCAGCTGACGATGATAATCCTTAAAAACAGAATGTTTGACTTGTATTGTTTCAGCCTGTAAAGCAATTGTTTACAGCATATTTGTATTACAGCATGTGAAAATACTTTTTTTTAATAGGAATCAATATAAAGAATTCATATAATTGTTAAAAAGTAAGAGATGAGTCTGGAGAGATACTGTATCTTATCTATGACTGATTGTTTGAAATAATTCTATCTTTTGACAAATAATGATTTACAGTTATATAATTGGAGACTTAACATAAAATCTAATATTACAGTTTTTGCAAATCTAAATCTGCAATTCTCAAAGGAAAGATTTTAACCCATAGAATACCAGTACTGTGCTAGGGACTGTGCCTTAAATCCCAGTGCCGTACAGCTATGGTGCTTTGATTGGGCGGGTGCAGGGGCTGCTCCTGCCCGAACAGCAGCAGGGGTCTGGCAGTCACTGATAGCCTGGCCCCTGTTGTATGCACCAGCGCATTAACCCTCGCTATTCTGCGATCTGCGCTGAACGTGGCGTGTGAAGTATACTTGTCACAGGAACCCGATGGTTGGGAAGGCAGCCTGATGCCTTCCATAGGCATCGGGGCAGCTTTCCATGTATGCCTGTGTGACCCAGCCCCCTGGATCTCACAGGCTAGAAGGCTGTAAGTGTATTAAACTGTATAATACACTTATAGTCAATGCATTAACATAAAGATGTATTTTAATGTATTGCACAGGGGATCAGACCCTCAAAAGTTGAATTGCCATAGTGGAACTAAAAATAAAAGTAAAAAAAAAATGTTTTACATAACAAAAAATTAAAAGTTGCAAGTGAAACAAATACGTCCTCTTCCCAAAATTTTCACTTGATCCAGTTAAACACTATAAAAAATAAAAACAGTGCCAAAATGTATGTACCCAAAAATAGTACCAATCAAACTATTATCTCATCCTGCAAAAAATGAGACCCTACCTAAGAAAATCGTAAGTATCCTCAGGTGAATGCTGTAAAAAATTTTTTTTAAAAAGCTATATGCCAAAACAGCTATTTTTTGTCACCTTGACTCACAAAAAGTATAACACCAAGTGATCAAAACATTGTATGTACCCTAAAATGGTACCAATCAAACTGTCATCTCATCCTGCAAAAAGTGAGACCCCAACCAAGACAATCACCAGAAAAATTAAAAAAATATGTCTCTCAGAACATGGCAACACAAAACACGATTTTATGCTATTCAAAATTATTTTCACTGTGTCAAAGTTAACAAAAATAAAAATAATACACATATTAGTTATTGTTTCATCTGTAACAACCTGCTCTTTAAAAATATCACTTAATATACTCTGTTAGATGAACATTGCAAAAATAAAAAATAAAAACTATGCCAGAAGTAGAGATGAGCGAATCATCTAAAATTTGCTTCGGCAATCTATTCGGCGAAGCTGCGTACAAATAATACGGTATTATGTGGTGTTTTGCAAACATTAGCGCACTAATAACGAACGTACACTTGTTAAAGGTATGCAACTTATGTGAACACGTACGCATGAGCGTACAAATTGCGTACGAAAATTACGAGCTTTGCTGGAGCAGAATGGTGGAGCAGGAGGAAAGCTCTGAGTCTGACCCCTGGCTACATGATACTGTATCAGCAGATGACAGCAGATAATCCAGCTGTGATTGACTTGAGTGTGCCATCCACTCCATTACCTCATCCACTTTCTCCTCCACTACAATTTTGCGCCTTGGTGGGTTAGCCTGGTGAAACAGTAGCCAACTATTACAAATTGTACAAGTAGAAGCTCCGGCTACAGGTTCTTTGGAACTGTTGCCCTGTGCCATCTTCTCCTTTTTTTTGGAGCTCGAGGTTTGGCTAGAACTCTTTTTCTTTTCATGCCAGACATTTTTCACTTGACGGTGGCCCTGCAGCTGGTCTTTGTCTCTCTCCCTGTCTCTCTCCCTATCTCTCTCCCTGCCTCTCTCCCTGCCTAATTAATTACTAGCCCTGCACTGGTCCTGCACTTGCCCTGCACTGGCCCTGCAGTATCCCTGATATGTGTAATATGGATTCCCAGAACAATTACATCCCAATTTTAACAAAACAGTTCTCTTTCTCTCAGAACTTCACAGACAGTGCTTCTGCTTGTCTCAGCAGTCGCAGCACAACTGATCTTGACAACTGGTCACTGGCTTACCGAGCCTTAGCCAATCAGAGCAAGCCCTTCCCATTAGGTGAGGTGACCTCTTTCTTTCCAGGCTTGTTGCCGCACGAATTATGAACAGTAAAAGTTCACTAATTAACTGAATTCGTAGGCATCAGCGTAAAAAGTAACTTATATGTAACATTAGCGTACAATTTATAGGACAAGTACGTAGCGAATGCCTAGAAAGCTTTAAGAACATTTTCGAATCTAACAAAGTGAATCTCAAAAAATCCAGATTTGCTTCGCAGCGGAAAAATTCCAAGATTCGTATCGAATCTACGAAGCGGCGAATAGATTTGCTCATCTCTAAGCAGAAGTCATTTTATGACACATCGCCTTACAAAAGGCATAATACCGTGTGATCAAAAAGTCATATATACCCTAAAATGGTACCAATGAAAACATACCCTCATCCCGCAAAAAATGAATCCTAACAAAAGAAAATCACTTAAAAAAATAAAAACCAATGTCGCCCATAAATCAGTCCATCAAATTCTTTGCTGAAAAAGCCGTTTTCATATATATAGCCACACCAAGTGTAAGAGGGAAGGGAAAAGGACCAAACAAGGGAAACGGTTACCTCCTGCAGGAAACCCTGAAACTAGGCCCTGACTGACTACCAGTATGAACAGGCCTTAGTGGTAGGAGAGTTCATACTCATACAAGTTCGTGACATTACCCCCCCCCTTTTACGGGTGACCTCCTGGCACCCCGGCCCAACTTTATCAGTATGAGACCTGTGAAAGGCTTTCACCAAACGACTGGTATTCACGTCAGATGCCAGTACCCATGTCCTTTCCTCAGGTCCATAACTCTTCCAGTGAACAAGATATTGAAGAGTCCCACGAAGAACTGGAGAATCAATGATCTTGACAATCTGGAATTCCAAATTACCATCCACCAAAACAGGCACGGGTGACAAGGGAGATGGCTCCAGAGGTTCAACATATCTCTTCAACAAAGATCTGTGAAACACATTATGGATTTTTAGAGCCTGAGGAAGTTCAAGACGAAATGCTACAGGATTAATAATGGCCGTGATCTTATATGGGCCAATACATCTTGGACCCAACTTCCAAGAAGGAACTTTCAACTTAATGTTCCTAGTTGTCAGCCACACAGAATCATCCACACTGAGGTCCGGACCATTCATACGTTTCCTGTCAGCCACACGTTTGTACTTGTTACCCATATTTATCAAGATATTTTGAATTTTCCGCCATATAGATGACAATGATGATGAAAAACATTCCTCCTCAGGAATACCAGAAGTATCAGAACCATAAAATGTGCCAAACTGCGGGTGATAGCCATATGCACCAAAAAATGGTGACTTACCAGTGGAGTCCTGTCTGCGATTATTTATGGCAAACTTTGCCAGAGACAAAAATGAGGACCACTACTCCTGGTTCTCAGAGACAAAACATCTCAAGTAAGTCTCTAGATTCTGATTGGTATGCTCAGTCTGTCCATTCGTCTGGGGGTGAAAGGCAGAGGAAAAAGACAGTGTACCCCAAGCCGAGTACAGAATGCCCTCCAGAATCTGGACACAAACTGAGTCCCATGATCAGAGCCACGTCAGTGGGAATGCCCTGAAGTTTCACAATGTTGTCAACAAACACTAGTGCAAGAGTTTTTAGCATTGGAGAGTCCGGGTAATGCAATAAAGTGCGCCATTTTACTAAAACAATGTACAACCACCAGAATAACTGTCTTATCAGACGAATCAGACAGATCAGTGATGAAGTCCATAGATAAGTGAGTCCATGGTCTGGACAAGATGGGTAATAGAAGTAGGGGTCCAGAAGGTCAAGTATGTGTCACCTAAGCGCGTGCACAGACACTACAGGCTGACACATAGTCCTCAACACACTTACGCAGCCCCGGCCACCAGAATCTACGAGAGATGAGGTCGACAGTGGATTTACTCCCAACGTGTCCCGCAAGCACAGAAGAATGATGTTCCTCAAACACCTTATGACGCAAATCAGAAGGAACAAACAACTTCCCAGGGGCGCAAGACTCCGGCGCATCTCCCCGGGCCTCAAACACCTTAGCCTCAAAATCAGGGTAGAGAGCAGATATCACCACTCCTTCGGACAGTATAGAACTCGGATCCTCAAAATCACCACCTCCGGGAAAACTACGTGACAAGGCATCTGCCTTTACATTCTTAATCCCAGGATGATATGTGACAATGAAATTGAATCTGGTGAAGAACAAAGACCATCTTACCTGCCTCGGATTAAGTCGTTTAGCCGACTCCAGGTAAGCCACATTTTGTGATCAGTGAATACAGTGATAGGGTGAATCGCCCCTTCCAACTAATGACGCCGATCCTCAAAAGCCAACTTAATGGCCAGTAACTCTCTGTTAACACATCATAATTTATCTCCGCAGCAGAGAGGTTTTTTTTTTAAAAAAGCACATGGGCGCCATTTACCAGGTGACGGGCCCTTTGATAAAACTGCTCCTATCCCCACCTCGGATGCGTCAACCTCCACAATGAAAAGTTGTGACACATCTGGCTGCACCAATATAGGGGCAGAAGAGAAGCACTCCTTCACAGCAGAGAAGGCTTGCAACACTGCATCAGACAACACTGAGACATCCGTCCCTTTCTTAGTCATGTCAGTTAAGGGTTTCACTATTGTCGAATAGTTCTTAATAAATTTTCAGTAATAGTTGGTGAACCCCAAAAATCGCATAAGAGCCTCCAGAGGTCAGTCCCAGTCCAGAACAGCACGGACTTTCTCTGGATCCATACGAAAACCTGAAGATGAAAGCATGTATCCTAAGAATTGCACCTCATGTACAGCAAAAACACATGTCTCAAATTTTGCATATAGCTTGTTATCTCTTAGGATCTGCAACACCTGTCTAACGTGATCCTGATGTGTCACCATATCTGGAGAATAGATTAGTATGTCATCCAAATACATGACTACAAACCTTCCCACCAGGTGATGAAAAATGTCATTAACAAAATGCTGGAAGACAGCAGGAGCATTGGTCAACCCAAAAGGCATGACCAAGTTCTCAAAGTGGCCCTCTGGAGTATTAAAAGCCGTCTTCCATTCATCCCCTTCCTTGATCCTGACCAGATTATATGCCCCCCCTTAAGTCCAACTTGGAGAACACCTTGGCATCCACAATCTGGTTAAACAAGTCAGGAATCAAAGGAAAGCGGTACGGATCACGGACCGTAATACGATTGAGTTCACGGAAATCCAGACATGGCCTAAGAGTTCCGTCCGTTTTCTTTACAAAGAAAAACCCAGCTGCCACAGGAGATTTAGAAGGTCTAATATGACCTTTAACCAAACTCTCAGCAATATATTTCTTCATGGCCGTACTCTCAGGTCCATAAAGGTTATACAGCCTAGATTTGGGCATTTTTTCTCCAGGGATAAGATTGATAGGACAATCGCATTCCCGGTGAGGGGGTAAATCCTGACATTCATCTTCAGAAAATACATCAGAGAAATCCAATATAAAAGAGGGAAGTGTCTTAGTAGTTAAAGCAGAAAAAGAGGTATTAAGGGAATTGTCAAGCAATAATCACCCCAATCCACAATTTGTCTAGTATGCCAGTCAATGGTCGGATTATATTTGCTTAACCATGGTAAACCCAGAACCACAGGAGCAGGAAGACCTTCCAACACAAAACACAAAATAAGCTCCTGATGAAATTCACCCACTCTTAATTTAATATCATGC
This sequence comes from Rhinella marina, assembly GCA_900303285.1. Taxonomy (NCBI): domain Eukaryota; kingdom Metazoa; phylum Chordata; class Amphibia; order Anura; family Bufonidae; genus Rhinella; species Rhinella marina. Next base: position 15,389 of record ONZH01005724.1, on the reverse strand, counting down.
ACCATTTGAGACAAACACTTGTTTGCACACTAGAGGTGCAGAATCAATGGCAAACAAAGAAATCTTCTTTTGCAATGTACTCAGAGACAATCCATGCATACGGACAAACTGAGCATCAATCAAGTTCACCCCTGCCCCGCTGTCAATAAACACCTCAATTCTCACAACCCTTGACTCTAGCGCCACTTTGGCAGTCAGGAGAAAATGGGTACTACAGGATGAAGACAAATGCACATTTTCAGTCTTTCCACCCACAAGAGTGAGACGAGAATTCAACGCCCCCTTTTCTTTTTTCTCTTTTAGAGATTGAATGCATGGACATACATTGACAAAGTGTCCTTTCTGACCACAGAAAAAACACACACCCTTCTTATTACCACAATGCTTAAGAGTGGAAACAGGAGTAGCTCCCCATAACTGCATAGGTTCATCCCCTGACATCAACCCAGGTGAATCTTCATCCAAAGTGTCATAGGAAGACAATACACTACGTGATAGTACGTCCTGAGAGCGGGGGACCCTAGATCATTCTCTCAGGCGCCTATCCATGCGTTCAGCAAGAGACATAGCAGCTTCCAAAGACACAGGGATTTCATGAAAGGCCAAAGCGTCTTTCAGCCTTTCTGATAATCCTTGACAGAATCGGCTACGAGCCGGATCGTTCCATTCAGTATTGGTCGCCCACCACTGGAACTCAGAGCAATAGATCTCAACCGAGCGCTCACCCTGACGAAGGTCAGATATCTGGGTCTCAGCCAGGGAGATATGATCCGGGTCATCATAGCTAATCCCCAAAGCCTTGAAAAATTCATCTACCGAACGGAGAGACTGCGATCTAGTCGGCAGAGAATAGGCCCATCACTGCGCATCCCCTTTAAGCAGCGAGATGACCACACCATAACCTTCTGCTCCTCATTACCAGAAGAATGTGGATGCAGTCTGAAATACAATTTGCACGCCTCCCTGAATAGAATAAAATTATCACATCCCCCAGAAAATCTGTCCTGGAGGGCGACCTTAGGCTCCAAAAAGGCCTGACACCCAGCACCCCCAGAACCACCAGCCTGTGGTCTCTGAATCTGGTTGCGGATGTCAGCTACCTCCAAGCAGAGTCCCTGCAGCCGTTCAGTAAGCGCAGTAATAGCATCCATGTTTGCACAAAAATGACATTAATTTTTGTTTGGCGGTTTATAATGTCACGCTCTGATGTGGAGGGTATAGCCACACCAAGCGTAAGAGGGAAGGGAAAAAGGACCAAACAATAGAAACGGTCACCTCCTGAAGGAAACCCTGAAACTAGGCCCTGACTGACTACCAGTATGAACAGGCCTTAGTTGTAGGAGAGTTCATACACAAGAACCTAATAACATCTGACCCTAGAGAACCCTGCCACTAGTGACAGGGGAAGGAGTCAACCCGTTCCTCCAAAAGGACGGACGAACAGGAGACTTCAGAAGGCGAAACCACAAATAACCACGATAAACACAAAAGGGAAAATGACGCTTATCTTAAAGAGGACCTTTCACCAATCCTGACATGCTTGTTTTAATAGCTTCATGTATTCCCCATGTAATAACAATTCTGGAGCATCTATTCTTATGTCTCTGTGTTGTGCCATACCTTTATTATTTGCACTAGAAGTTATGAATGAATTGCTATTTGTCTTCAGTAAAGGAACAGAGGGGAGGTGACCAGTTGGAGGTGTGTAACTGCACAGTCTGACAATGGCAGCACTGATTGGCTAGAGTCAGTCTGTGCAGGTACACACCCCCAACTGGTCACCTCCCCTCTGTTCCTTTACTGAAGGCAAATAGCAATTCATTCATAACTTCTAGTAGAAATAATAAAGGAATGGCACAACATACAGACATAAGAATAGATACTCCAGAATTGTTTGTACATGGGGAATGCATAAAGCTATTAAAACAGGCATGTCAGGAGTGGTGAAAGGTCCTCTTTAATGCAGATATTGCAGCAACCGGATCGAGGTCCACACCACACACAACAATGTCAGCAGAAAGTATAAACCGATACTGGGAGAGGAAGGGATAAATAGGGGAAAGACAATCACCACATCCGCAACAGCTGAGGGGAAGGGGTGTGGTAAACAGCAACCAAACCAAGAGGAAAATATGTCAAATTATGTCACTTTTGAAAGTCTAGTAGATCGCCTGCAACCTGATGCAGGCAAGTTCTTGACAGCCATATTGCTTCCCTTCCTTTCTGAGTCCTGTCATGTGCCCTCACAGCAGTTTACCACCAGATATTGCTGTTTTCAGGTAATAAATTTTGGGATGTTTTTTTTCCTGTTACCCATTTGGGGCTAAAGCAACATTTTATTGGAAGAAATGAAACTTTTAATTTTCACAGCCAAGTGTTTCCAAATTCTGTAAAACGGGGTCAAAGTGCTCAGCATATCCCTTAATATATTCTTTGACGGGTACAGTTTCCAAAATGGGGTCACTTTTTGAGGGTTTCCACTGTAGAGTTACGTCAGGGTCTCTTCAAATACAAAATGGTGCCCAAAAAACATTCTACCAAAATCTGCCTCTAAAAATCATATGGCGCTCCTTACCATCTGATCACTGCCATGTGCCCCAACAGCAGTTTACCACCACATATGGGGTATTTCTGTAAACTGCAGAATCAGAATCATGTATATTGAGGTTTATTTTGCTGTTAACCCTGGTTGTGTGGCAAGAAAAAAAATTGATTAACAAAAATAAAAAAATCTACAAAAAAATGAAATTTTGATATTTCAGTTCCATTTTCCTTTAATTCTTGTGGAACACCTCAACAGTTAACAATGTTTGAAACATCAGTTTAGAATAATTTGAAGGGTGTAGTTTCTAAAATGGGGTAATTTAATGGTGGTTTCCATTACGTAAGCCCCTCTAAATCACTTAATTGGTGCTTAAAAAATGGTTTTGGAAATTTTGTTGAACATTTGAAATATTGCTTCTAAAATTCTAAGCCTTCCAAAGTCTTAAAAAATAAAATGACATTTACAAAATTATGCCTAGACATGTGGGGAATCTTGATTGATAACTATTTTATGAGGTATTACTATCTGTTTTAAAAGTAGAGAAATTCAAATTTAGAAAATTGCAAATTTTTCCACATTTTTGATAAATTTTGGATTATTTTATAAATTAAGGTGAAATATATTGACTCAAATGAAGTACAATGTGTCACGAAAAAACAACAACCTCAAAATGGCTTGGATAAGTAAAAGCGTTCCAAAGTTATTACCACACAAAGTGAGTCATGTCAAATTTGTAAACATTTTTCACACTTTTTTGTCACAGATTTGTTTCAAAAGCCTCAAGCAGAAAATTCAGTTTAGTAGTGAAATGAACATTCATTGGGTTAAAATAATTCATATTAAAAAATGCATAAAAAACCCTAAAAAAATAATTAAAAAATGGGCATTTTTTTACACTGAAAAAATGTACATATTCCACACTGATTTTTTTTAAGTGTGTTTTTTAAAATCAGTCATGTGAACTGACCCTAGGGGTTTTCTGAGAGTAATAATTATTTCAAAAAAGCCATGTAATTACACAACAACTTTATTCTGTAACTTTATTCTGTGGGGAAGTATGATTACAGCAATACCAAGTATATATCTTTTTAATGTTTTTCTATATTTATACAAAACTCTTTTTCTTGACAAGGAGGTCTTCTCCCCCCATTGGTGCTATTTTGATCACATCTCAGTTTGGGTATTTTTGTATTATAATTTACGATGTTGACCATATTGGATAAAAAATGATTGCATGGGTAAATAGGGATTTGGCGATGCCAATGTTTTTTTTAACACTAGAATACTGGCATAAAGCCTATGGATATCAATTTGTATTTGGCAGGCCTATGGGCCATTGTTAGGCCCCTGGGTGCCATAGCAGCATCTCAGCACCCCAAGATACAAACATGGGCAGTTATGGGGAGAGATGGATCCATCTCCTTCTCTCTCACTATTTAGAGCCTGCGATCCGCATTGACAAAGGTATCTACAGGGTTAATTTACCAGGATCAAAGTTAACTCTTTTCCCAGCAGTGGAAGTAGCTTACCAACCTTATAATACAGCTGGCACCCTCAAGTGATGGCATAGACACTGCTCTATCACTGTATTATACATATACAGAGGGTTGAACTAATGTCCTTCATGCAGTGCTGGGCATGTACAGCATTTTTCAAGAAGGGGTTATTGTTTAAATCTAAATGTGAGAAATAATAAAAAATTACACACAAGACATTCTTCAGAAAGAAATAATAAATTAACTATGGTATAGAACAGAAAAGTCATTTCTATGGAAAACTGAAAAGTACAACCCAGCTTTCCTGTTTTCTGCACCTTTACTTTGGTAACATTGGCACAGAATATAAGTTTTTTTCTTACTTTTTTTGTGTTCTCTAGTAAAATATATGAACAACCACAGAAATAGACATGCAAACACACAAAACAATAGCAAATACAATTTTCAAGAACAGTAACTAATCTTTCAGTAAAGTATCCCCATTAGACATATTTGAACATCTTTCATGTTTAATTAAGTCTCAAAGAAGCTGCAGTGATATTGCAGCCCATTGCCTCTGGGCAACAGTAAGATGACCTTGTTCTGTAATTATGGATTTTATTCAAAGGCATTATTAAGAAATATTTTGACGTACAATTCTGTCAGGGCGAGATGTTTCTTTTCAATGCTTAATGGATTTTAAAATATTTCTACCTGTAAATGGAAAACTATGGAAAATCAAAAAGCCGGAATTATTAGCATGAATGGAATATGTGTTTTGGTGCCACAGGAAAGAAAACCATAACCTAAGAGCAAATGAATAAGCTATTTAAAGTCAAATTTCAATATAACACACAGAATGCATTTATTAAATAGCAATCAAATTATAAGTTCCTATTGGTTAATCCATGTCCTATTAGGACACACTACAGTGTTTACTTCACCATCGGTTACGGGTCACCATCCGTGGCATTCCTACTCTAAAAGTCTCAATGTCGTTTACTAATACAAGCACCCAAAGCAACAATAGTGGTATCTTCTCTTTCACTGAGGAGGACGCTAGACGTATTATGTCAACAATAATGGCATCTAACGAGTTCTTCACAAATACAAACTCATCGGTGTCGTCCCATATATTGGGAAAAAACGTCAAGAAAGCAATACCTTTGGAGCTCCACACAGTTACATTAACCGAATTTCATAAGAAAAAAGTGATCCCAAGGGGCCTGAGGTGCAATCTGCACCCCACATTATTCTCCAAAGACCCGCAGTATTGCCTCCAATTTGAGAGAATACTTAACAAAGCATCACTGGACATCATTCTCCTTACTATCGAACGGGCTAGTAAGGAAATCAGGAAAACCAAGGAAGAAATTAACACACTCGAACAAAACCTCTTCCGAAATTTATCTGCGGAAGAAATCTCTTCAATCAAGAATAATCTGACTCAAAAAACTAATCTTTTTAAGAGGAATCTAGAAGAACAAAAAAGAACCAAATTTCAGAGAGATCTCCAGGATTAGGCCACCAACCAGGTCTACCGGACAGTCGCTCAGAATCCACCACCACAACATTCCACCACACCTAGGGCCTCGGGCTCTTACAGTATCAGCAGCGACACCGATTTTTTAGACAGAGACCAAGCAAGAATCATCAGAAGAAGAGGACGTCAAGGAGGGCGGGCGGAAACACCAGAGAAAGAGAACGCAACTACTACCAACAGAGGGAACCAATCAGAACACGATCCTCCAACAGGAACCAACTCCAATAGACTTGACTCCAATAGAACAATTAAAGAACCCCAACAATCTGGTGATCAACTTGTCGAAACATACACTTACCAATGACGAGATCTCTGCACTTTATCTTGGTTTGGGGTTTATACCAACTGGTTCAACAAATCCGTATACATTAGATAAAGAATTATTAAGATTCTGCAGACAAATTCTACTTAAAGCGTACATGGAAATCGAAAAACCCACCTGGTCCACCACGCCCGAGACTACACCTACCCCCTTTTTCGACCTACCAGAATGTCTAAAGCTGCAAGCACCTACATACCTCGAACAAAGTATGATATAATTGAGACTTACGTTACATTCGAGTTCAGGACAACCTGAAGAAACTAGAAAAGAACTCACAAACTAACAAGGTAAGACACAATATGTCTAGAAATCAATTTTTGGCCCTGAGAAACTTAAGGCAAAATAAAGACATTGTTATAAAGCCAGCTGATAAGGGCTCAGGTATTGTTATTATGGATAGGAATGATTATAGGGAAGAGATTCTTCGCCAATTAAGCGACCATAATACATACTTATCTATTGATCATGACCCCACGGGAGAGTTCACAAAGGAACTCTCAGGGATTGTGGAGGCTACTTTTGATCGAGGCATTATAAATAAAAAAACTAGCAGACTTTCTCACCCCAAGATTTCCTACCTATTATTTATGTCTTGCCAAAAGTTCATAAAAACCTGGAACACCCACCAGGAAGACCTATTGTGTCTGGATGTGACTCTTTATTTCAGCCAGTCTCCAAGATGCTCGATTGTCTCCTCAGACCTTACGCACAGGATGGTAAGTCTTTCATCAAAGATACCACACATTTCCTGAACAGAATCCGTGACATACGGACTGGAATAATTGCTACCTGGCCACCATGGATGTAGCCAGCTTATATACTAATATTCCTATTGAAGAAGGCATTGACTGTGTGAAAGAATCCATCAAAAAATATCAGGAATTCTCCGCTGCAATGTAGCGCCCACTTTCGCGTTACTCTATATGAACCACCTTGAAGAAAAAATTGTATACCCTAACACACTCTTCAAAGAAAATGTTTTACTGTGGGTTCGCTTTATAGATGACGTCTTTTGTGTTTGGCAGGGGTCCCAGGACAACCTCATCAGGTTCCATGACAGTATCAACACGGGTGTCCGACCATCTCCCTCTCCCTCAATTAAAGCCGCATAGACATTTCATTCTTAAACGTACATCTAAAGGTGAGAGATAACACACTAGTAACAGACACTTATACCAAACCAACGGATAAAAAAGCCTGCTCAGATACAATAGCCATCACCCACCAAGGTTAATCAGGTCCCTACCACTATCTCAACTAATGAGAATAAAATGTATAGTCTCTGATATAGATGCAATCACCCCGAGACTTAACGTCATATCCAACAAGTTCCTCCAAAGAGGGTTTCCAAAAAGCATTTTATATGAACATCTAAAGAAAATTCATGAACAGTCCAGAGAAAGCCTATTAACACCTACAGTGCCTTGCGAAAGTATTTGGCCCCCCTGGAACTTTTCAACCTTTTGCCACATTTCAGGCTTCAAACAAAAAGATATAACATTTTAATTTTTTGGTGAAGAATCAACAACAAGTGGGTCACAATTGTGAAGTGGAACGAAATTTATTGGATCATTTAAACTTTTTTTGTAATAATAAAACTGAAAAGTGGGGCATGCAAAATTATTCGGCCCCCTTGCATTAATACTTTGTTGCACCACCTTTTACTGCGATTACAGTTGCAAGTCGCTTGGGGTATGTCTCTATCAGTTTTGCACATCTAGAGACTGAAATTCTTGACCATTCTTCCTTGCAAAACAGCTCGAGCTCTTTGAGGTTGGATGGAGAGCGTTTGTGAACAGCAGTTTTCAGCTCTTCCCACATATTCTCAATTGGATTCAGGTCTGGACTTTGACTTGGCCATTCTAAGACCTGGATACGTTTATTTTTGAACCATTCCATTGTAGATTTTGCTTTATGTTTGGGATCATTGTCTTGTTGGAAGATAAATCTCCATTCTAGTCTCAGGTCTTTTGCAGACTCCAATAGGTTTTCATCCAGAATAGTCCTGTATTTGGCTCCATCCATCTTCCCATCAACTTTAACCATCTTCCCTGTCCCTGCTGATGAAAAGCAGGCCCAAACCATGATGCTGCCACCACCATGTTTGACAGTGGGGATGTTGTGTTCAGGATTATGAGCTGTGTTGCTTTTACGCCAAACATATAGTTTTGCATTGTTTCCAAAAAGTTTGATTTTGTTTTCATCTGACCAGAGCACCTTCTTCCACATGTTTGGTGTGTCTCCCAGGTGGCTTGTGGCAAACTGTAAACAAGACTTTTTATGGATATCTTTGAGAAATGGCTTTCTTCTTGTCACTCTTCCATGAAGGCCAGATTTGTGAAGTGTTCGACTGATTGTTGTCCTATGGACAGACTCTCCCACCTCAGCTGTAGATCTCTGCAGTTCATCCAGAGTGATCATGGGCCTCTTGGCTGTATCTCTGATCAGTCTTCTCCTTGTTTGAGTTGAAAGTTTAGAAGGACGGCCGGGTCTTGGTAGATTTGCAGTGGTCTGATACTCCTTCCATTTCAATATGACCGCTTGCACAGTGCTCCTTGGGATGTTTAAAGCTTGGGAAATCTTTTGGTATCCAAATCCAGCTTTAAACTTCTCCACAACTGTATCACAGACCTGCCTGGTGTGTTCCTTGGTCTTCATGATGCTCTTTGTGCTTTAAACAGAACCCTGAGACTATCACAGAGCAAGTGCATTTATACGGAGACTTGATTACACACAGGTGGATTCTATTTATCTTCATCAGTCATTTAGGACAACATTGGATCATTCAGAGATCCTCAATGAACTTCTGGAGTGAGTTTTCTGAACTGAAAGTAAATGGGCCGAATAATTTTGCACGCCCCACTTTTCAGTTTTATTATTACAAAAAAAAGTTTAAATGATCCAATAAATTTTGTTCCACTTCACAATTGTGACTCACTTGTTGTTGATTCTTCACCAAAAATGTAAAATGTTATATCTTTTTGTTTGAAGCCTGAAATGTGTCAAAAGATTGAAAAGTTCTAGGGGGCCAAATACTTTCGAAAGGCACTGTAAGCCATCTAGACTTACAAAACAAGATAACCGCATACCATACGTCACTACATATTCAAACCAGAGCAATTAAATAAAAAATATTATCTATAAACACTGGCACGTTTTAAGTAATAATTTTCCAATCATTTTCTCTCGTAAACCAATGATGTCCTACAAAAGGGCCAAGAACATCAGAGATTCATTAATCACATCTGATCTGGGCCCAAAAAAACAATCAAAGGTACAGATGTGTCCACACTTAACTGATCACTTATCTCAACATCTCCTGAGATGTGTGTCACGAACTGACATTATATCTAAATTGGATAACTTGTAATACAACTTTCAGACACCAGATGGCGCATGGTGTTACTAGCTATACAACGTTCAGGCAGCAGGTGGTGCATTGTGTTACTAGCTAATACCTAAACTTAAGGTATTCACTTCAAGTGTTTGTCTTACATTTAACATATATATAAAAAATATATTGTATACATTAAAAACAGATCCCTCAAAGGGATGCTTTTTTTTTTTTTTTTACTGTGCAATGATTACCATATATTTTGACCTGTGCCATTGTTCACCACAATTCTATATGCCGTATACTATGGAGTATCTATACTTTAGATACACTGATACACTTGGTGTCAGTATACAGTGCTAGTCTAGTATTATATTTGTTATATGCAAAATAACACACACCAACCACAGTATTATGCAGAGATTATTATTTACTTTTAACAGTCCCATTACATGTTACAAATGTGCATAATACAATTCAGCCACATTGGGTGTCAGTATATGCCTCAATTTTTGCATGACATTTAAAATAGCTATTGATTATCTGCTGACCTGGGTATCCAATCCCATCATGTGTGATACTGTCTGCAGAGCTGTGTATTTAATCCTATCATGTGTGATACTATCTGCTAAACTGGGTATCTAATCCTATCCTGTGTGATACTGTCTGCTTAGCTGTGTATCTAATCTTATTCTGGGTGACAGTGTCTGCTAAACTGCGTATCTAATCCTATCATGTGTGATACTGTCTGCTAAACTGTGTATCTAATCTTATCACGTGTGATACTGTCTGTTGGGATGTGTATCTAATCATACCTTCTGTGATATTGTCTGCTGAGATGCTGTATCTAATTTTGTTCTGTGTGATACTGTCTGCAGAGCTGTGTATCTAATCCTATTCTGGGTGACAGTGTCTGCTTAACTGCATATCTAATCCTATTACGTGTGATACTGCCTGCTGATTTGTGTATATAATCATATCATGTGTGATACTCTTTGCAGAGTTACGTATCTAATCCTATCATGTGTGATACTGTCTGCTAAACTGTGTATCTAATCTTATCATGTGTGATACTGTCTGTTGGGCTATGTATCTAATCCTATTCTGTGTGACAGTTTCTGCTAAACTGTGTATCTAATCTTATCATGTGTGATACTGTCTGTTGGGCTGTGTATCTAATCATACCTTCTGTGATATTGTCTGCTGAGATGCTGTATCTAATTTGGTTCTGTGTGATACTACCTGCTGAGCTGTGTATCTAATCCTACCTTGTGTTATACGGCCTGCTGAGCTGTTTATCTAATTCTGCCTTGTGTGATACTGCCTATGAAGCAATTGTGTTTATCTGTATAGAGTGTGATACAGATAGAGATAAGGAGCTCTCCTTTGTGTAAATACTGTACACTCAGCCACTGTTCAAATAAGAAAGGTGGGGGAGGTGCTGATTTATTTCAGTTCCTGTATTTCCCTGTTTGTGTTACATTCTATTAGTAATAATATTGGTATTGCTATATCTAACTATACAAACTACATTTGTGAGATGGGAATACCCCTTTAACCCCTTAGTGACCAGCCTGTTTTTGGCCTTAGTGACCAAGCGTTTTTTTTTCTTTTTTCATCGTCGTGTTCCAAGAGCTATAACTTTTTCATTTTTCCATCTATATAGATGTATGAGGGCTTATTTTTTACGGGACAAGTTGTAGTTTTTAATGGTGCCATTTTGGGGTACACATAACTTTCAGATTAACTTTTATTAACTCTTTCTGGGAGGGAAATGGGAAAAACTGCAATACCACCACTGCGTTTTTACGTTATAAATTTTACGGCGATCATTTTTCGGTATAAATTACAACATATATTTATTCTCTGGGTCAATACGATTACAATGATACCAAATACATATAGTTTTTTTTTGCGTTTTACTACTTTTTTGCAATAAAATCCTTTTTTTTAAAGAAAAAAAAGTTTTTGCATTGCTGATTCCCAAGAACATTATTTTTTTTTATTTTTCTTTCTATGGAGTTGTGTGGGGGCTTAATTTTTGCGGGACAACTTGTATTTTTCATTGGTATCCTTTTTTAGTAAATGACGCTTTTTGATCGCTTGTTATTACGTTTTTTCGGTGGCAACTAAGAATAAATTAGCAATTCTGTCTTGTTTTTTTTAATTTTTTTTTATTGTGTTTACCGTAGGGGCTCATTTTTGTGATATTTATGTAGTCCGGGTCGTTACGGACGTGGCAATACCAAACATATGGGGGAGATTTTTTTTTTGCAATTTTTTTCATTGAAAAGCGTATTTTCAATGGAAAAAATAATATTTTTTATTTTTATTGGATTTTTTAAATAGAATAAATGTGTTTTTTTTTTTACTTTTTTTACCACTTATAGTCCCTTTGTGGGACTATTAACAATCAATATTCTGATTGCCTTTAAAATGCAATGCATTATCCCTATAGTGCATTGCATTTTAATGACAATGCTATTCAGAATTTGACCAGCAGGTGGCGCCAGAGAGGCGCAGCCTGCTGGTATCTACTCAAGGCTGGTCTGGGGCCTAGATCAGACCCCTGCCAGCCTTCCCACACATCGGCACCCTGCGATCGCTTTTGCAGGGTGCCGATGGGAGACAGAGGGAGACCGCTCCCTCTGTCAGCACATTACATGCGGCGGGCGCCATTGCCCACGGCATGTAAAGTGTTAAACAGCCCGGATCGGCACTCCTGCCGGTCCGGGCTGTTAGAGCAGGGCCGCGGCTATCATGTGAGAGCCGGGCCCGTGCTCCCCGCTGCACGGGAGACCCGTGCAGCGCTTAGACTGGGCCGCCGTGAAAAAGCGGCGGCCCAGCCTAAGGCCCCTTAGTGACCGCCGTAAAAAGGCGTATGGGTGGTCACTAAGGGGTTAAGTATCCCATCAATCAATTCCTGCTTAGTCCTTGGCTTTATTTCAGACCTTATAAATCTTTTTAGTTGGGCCTAGACCAACTCAATTGGATTCATGTCTGGTTATCTGCGTAGAAAACAAGATCATTGTCTCAGGACAATATTCCCAAACCCTCCCATACTATGCTTCAGACAACCTCCAAATTTAAAGGGGTTGTCCGGGTTCACAGCTGAACCCGGACATACCCCTAATTTCACCCAGGCAGCATGCCTGACTAAGGCTGGATCGCGTAGGGCAAGGGTTTTTTGCTTAAATTATACATACTGCTGGACGGAGGCTTCTGCCTGGCAGTGTGTTTGGTTATGTCACCAGCTCTAATGGGCCGGCTTTAGCGCTGCCCTAGCCTTTTTGCTGGCTAGGGCAGCGCTAAAGCCCGCCCATCAGTGCCGGTGACGTCACCGGGCTCACTGCTGGGCGGAAGTCTCAGCCCGGCAGGTCACCAGAACCGGGCTAATTACCTTTGCCCTAATAATTAGCGCAGAGCAAAGGAGGGCATCGGAGCATGAGATACTCCAATGCTAACATCAGGCGGGCTGCCTGGGTGAAATTAAGGGTATGTCTGGGTTCAGCTCTGAACCCGGACTACCCCTTTAAGAAATCTGATGATCAGGAGCTCACTACCATTTAGTATACAGAAAGGAACCTTTCCCTGCAATATGAGGAGCTGCAAAACCTGTCCACACATACTGACCACAGACAGGATACATATCCCCAGCACACAGGAGGACTATAAGATTCCTGGAACATTCTCATGTTCTACATCCAATGTGGTGTACCTCATTATGGTGACAAAATTCCCCATTAAGGCTCTTTATGTGGGGGAAACATACAGACCCTCACCGTCACACTATAAAGGAGGAAAAGACAATGTTCCCTGTTGCCAAATATTTTTGTGATCCTGGCCATAACATTAGAAACCTCCAAATATTGACTTTGACACACTCAACACTGGACTGAATTTGTCTTAAGGTTTTATGGCTACAACATCTAAGGAGAAAGAGAGGTCGTCTCCACTCTAAACTCAGAGACTAACAGACTTTCACACAGCTTATCTGTAAACTAAAGGGAACCTGTCACCTCCTTGGGCTAAAAAACCTGTTAGCAGTACCTTAATTTATGTTCCAGCGTGATTCAGAAGATGATCTTTGTAAGGAGAAGAGATCCTTCAAACTGTGTAAAATTCATATTTTAATCCTCCGTTGGCGCGCTGCCTTGACTCGGCTTGAAGTCAAGGGGGCAGCGGCCTCCTTGACTCGAGTCAAGTAAACCACTCCCCTTGGCAAGATGATGGACAGTTTGCTGATGGGCCGGGGATCGCGCAAGTCTCGCGCATGCGCGGTGCACGATATCTCCCTGCGCGATCCCAGCCCCAGCTCTTCAAATTCCAGGCGCCTGTGCCTGTACTGCGCATGCGCCAAGCACTCTCTTACTTGGTGCATGCGCAGTACACTGGATAGTAGTGTTCAAACAACAGCAGGACTAGGGCAATGTTCGCACTGCAGCAGGACTGGGGTGGTGTTCACACTTCAGCAGGACTAGAGCGGTGTTCACACTACAGGCAAGACAGTGTTCACTCTATAGCGGACTAGAGCGTGTTCACTACAGCAGGACTAAGGCAATACGGGAACCTTCACAAGTCAGGATGACTTAAAATGCTCAGGCAAGGAGTAAGTGTCCAAGGAGGACTTATATAGTTACAGACAGGAGGAAAGGGGAGGAACCAATTAAGGAGCTGACCTAATAAAATGCAGCACCTGGATCCCAGGGCAAGAGAACAATACTTCACACTGACCAAGCAACAAACATCACGGCAGCAAAGAGCGAGAACGCTGGCCGCAGAGGTAAGTACGCGTGCCACGCCTGGGACCCCCGGGAGGCATTACAGTACCCCCCCTCTACTCCCCCTCCTCCTGAGGCCGGCAAGAAACTTTTTGAGTAGAGTAGGGGCATTGATGTTGTCCTCAGGTTCCCAGGACCTCTCTTCAGGACCAAAGCCTTTCCAATCCACAAGATAGTATGTCTTCCTCCCACGCCTCTTCATGTCAAAAATGTCCCTCACCTCATATTCCGGCTCAGGATCTACAGTGACAGGATCTGGGGTAAAAACACTGCGGGAATAGCGGTTCAGGACCAAAGGCTTGAGCAGGGACACATGGAAAGAATTGGATACACGCAGACTAGGAGGCAGGCGGAGTTTATAAGTGACATCATTGATCCTTTTCAGCACCTCGAATGGTCCCAGGAACCGAGGTGCCAACTTGTAGCTTGGAACTCTTAACCGGATATTTTTTGAAGATAGCCAGACCTTTTCACCTATGGAATATTGTGGAGGCTTCTTGCGCCTCCGATCCGCATATTTCTTCATACGCGTCACCTTGGAGATGCAGTCCTTGGCTTGGCGCCATATTTTTAAAAAGTCCCTGAAAGAGGAATCTGCAGCTGGTACCCCAGAAGGAGCGGTAACAGGAAGAGGAATTCGTGGATGGCACCCATAGACAATGAAGAATGGTGGTGTGGTTATTGTAAGAAAACTCTGCCCAAGGTAGCAGCTGGGCCCAATTGTCTTGTCGGGCAGAGACAAAATGACGAAGGTAGTTCTCCAGTATCTGGTTAACTCGTTCCACTTGTCCATTTGTCTGGGGATGGTATCCGGACGAGAAATCCAACTCCACTTCTAGAAGATGGCAGAGAGCTCTCCAGAACCTGGAAGTGAACTGAACTCCACAGTCGGAGACAAAGTGTAAAGGTAGGCCATGTAGGCGGAAGATGTGCTCCACGAAGAGACTGGCAAGTTTGGTGGCAGAGGGCAGTCCAGACAGAAGAATGAAATGGGCCATCTTAGAAAAGCGATCCACAACTACCCAAATGACGGTGCAACCAGAAGACAGTGGTAAATCGGTAACAAAGTCCATACCAATGTGTTGCCAAGGGGCATCTGGAATGGAAAGGGGTAACAGCAAACCAGATGGTTTGGACCTGGGGGATTTTTTTTGAGCACAGATGGTACAGTCGGAGACGTATTCCTCCACCTCTTGAGAGAGGTTAGGCCACCAGTAATGCCGTGAGAGAAGCTGGATGGTTTTACGAACCCCTGGGTGACCAGCAAGTTTGGAGTCATGACCCCAAGCTAAAATATGCCTCCTTTTGGAGACTGGTACAAATATCTTCCCAGGAGGAATGTCTTTAATCTGGGCGGGAGCCACGGAAATCAGACGAGCAGGATCAATA
>ONZH01005723.1:0-41960 GCA_900303285.1 Rhinella marina | reverse complement strand
GAGCCCTCTTTAATGTGTTCCTGAAAACAAAACAATGTGTACCTTCTGTTTATGAAGTGTATAGCACTGGTTCCCTTTTGAGGGGTTCAGGCCCTTGGCATTATATTGAAGCGATTTTGAGTGACCATCAGTCGCAGTCGGAAGCCTGTAGGTAAGAAAAGAAGAATGGAAAGAAAAGAGGAAGGGCAAGAGAGGAGAGAGAAAAAAGAAAAAAAAAAAAAAACGGGGGGAGGGGGGAGGGGGGGAGAAAGACTTTAGGGCTTAGGAAGAGGGGAGGGAGGGGAGGGAGTCAAAAAGAGGGAGTTATACCTGAGAGTAGCAAGGGGAATAGGGAAGGTTCTCCTGATGTAGGAGAGGTTAGAGAAAGTGAGAGTGGCGGACCAACGGGTCCAAAGGGATAATCACTTGAGAGAAGACGCGCCCTCAAGGGATCGTCCCAACCTATTTGGGTGTGGACAGCCAGGAAGCAGAGGCCAGCAGCCATCCCTGCAAGGGAGGACAAGACATATAAGTGACTGATTCGGCTAAGCAAACTGCCATTTCAAGGGAGCTACGAAACAGCAAGACAACTTTGACAAGTAGCAAAGTAAGGGCATAGAGAGGAGGCAAAGGGAAGGAAGTTCAGGGATCACGGCGGGTAAGAGGGCGGAGGATGTCGTGGCGGACCCTCTGGTCGTCATCGGCGCTTCTGGTGGAGCGTGTCGGAAGCCTTGGAGCTTCTAGAAGAGAGCTGGGAGGCAGGCATTCTCCGTGGAGGGGCCGGATTGACTGGCGCAAAGGAAGGCCATTTGATCCAAGTCCACCGTGGTAGTCAAGGCTGCGCAGGAAATCCGGCAAGTCTTTGACGGTGCGCAGAGAGACAGACTGGCCTCTGGAGCCTGCAATTAGAGCAAAGGGGAAACCCCATCGATAAGGGATCCCCCGTTCACGAAGCAAGTTGAGCACTGGTTTCAGTACCGCCCTTTGGGCTAGAGTGTAACGTGACAGATCTTGCAGTATCAGAATGGGCGAACCCGCATAGGAGAGGGATTGGTGTTGTTCGTGCTTTGAAAAGTATTTGCTCCTTTATGGCGTAAAAATGGATTCTGCAAATAACATCTCTGGCAGGAGCACCCTCTGGAGGCGGAGGGCGTAAAGCCCGATGGGCTCTGTCAATCTCAATATGGGTGGACCTGGGGCGCTCCAAAATGTCGTTGAAAATTGAAAGGAGGGTTGAGAACAAGTCCACAGGCGCTACTGTCTCAGGGATGCCTCGGATACGGATATTGTTTCGACGTCCCCGGTTTTCCGGTCCAGGTGATGTTGTAGGGCCTGTATTTGGGAGTCGTGAGCTTGAGTGATATCATGAAGAGACTCAACCTTTAGGAGCGTCTCTGAGTGGTCTTGAGAAACGGAGTCTACCCTGACAGAAAGGGTGTTTAGATCAGTACGGAATTGGGTAAACTCCTGCTTACATTCTTGCAATATTTTTGCCGCAAAGGCGGAGAAGTCCTCCTTAGAAGGTAGTGTACACAGCATCATGCGTAGGTCCGCGAGAGTGGGCGGCCTAGCCTCATCACTAATGACAGAAGTAAGTTGCCGCGGTGGGTCTGGAGGCGGAACCGGAGCATGGGAGACCTGGCGGTCCAGTCCAGGAACCTCTGGGTTAGGTGGTAGATATCTGGTAGCCCTTTGAGAGGGGTCAGGATGTTGAAGACTGCTGCCATCCCAAGAGGAGGATCCGGTTGACCAGTGCGGTGATGCCGCCAGGGAGGAGAAGGAGAATCAGGAGGGGAGAGGGGGCCTCTCACTTTGCCACCAAGTCGGGGATCGGTTAATGGGGCCACCAGGACACCCATGGGTTCTGGACAGGTTACGTTGCGGGCTCCAGCGCTACAAGACTGTGTTGGTGGGCTGAGAGCTGGGTGCGTTAGTGGGGGATGATGGTCAGACACTGAAGGCTGAAGATGAGGCTCAAAGGCCTGGGCAGTGGGCCTTAGCATGGAGTCTCCAGGAAAGGCAGCAACAGGAGGAGGCAGGTGAGCTGGAGGAGAGCCATGAGGGGATATGAGGAGGGGACTTGCCTGTAGTTGACATTGCAGCAGGGTCCCGATGCGGTTGTCTGACATCGTAGGAGGTGAGTGGGCGAGAGGCTGGTTTGCAGAGGGGCCTGGAGGAGGAGGAAGCGCGGCCTCAGCGCCTGAGGGTGAGGGAGCAGGCCGCGTCGCATCAGCTACCATCGGGCTCAGTTTTCCCCATACTGGCAGCAGGCTTTGCCGTATTAAATGCAAGGAGACGCCGGAGCTCCAAAGGAACACGTCCTCACACCACCATAGCTGGCCACGCCCCCCATGTTTGTTACATTTTAAAGGGGTTCTCAGGGCTCTCTTATATTGATGACCTAACCCAGGTAATTAATATGATTGGTGGGGGTCTGACACCTGGCACCCTCCCAGTGCGCACATGCCATCTCCCTTCTCTCTTCCTGCTCACTGCTGCTGTCTATGGCAAAGCAGCGGAGAGCAGGAAGGAGATGGCACGCGCGTACTACGTGCACTGCTCCTCATACAGCTGATCAGCGGTGGGAGCCGGGTGTTGGACTCGGTGACGCCTGTTAGTCAGGGGAAGCTGCCGCAAGTAGGGAAAGATTGTGTAGGGACAGAAATGGCTAGGCAGGGATAGAATTTATTTTAAAAACAAATAAAAGCCCTTTTAAGGGATATTGGAAGATTTAGGGCATTTTTTTTTCTATTTGGGGGACCTTTTTAAACCAGGCACCCCCCCCCTTCCGAGCGGGGGGTGCCTGGTTTAGTCCCATTGACTTACATTATGCTCGGGTGCTCAGGCGAGCACTCGAGCACCCCCTAGTGCTCAGCCAGAGCACCCAAGTATACGAGCACCCAGGTGCTCGCTCAACACTAGTCATCAATATAGGAGAGCCCGGATAACCCCTTTAACAAACTATATTTAATCTTTGGCTAAATGAATGAAAAGTATGAAAAATAGAAATCACAATTAAAATCAACCTATGGGGCAGATGGGCTAGTCAGGAGTGCATGACCAAATGGAGTAGCCACACCTCCAGTACAAACTTACAAAGAAAAAAAAGGGGATTTCAGTCAGCACATCCCAGTGCGCAGGTGCACGTTGCTATGGCTAAATGCACAAGGAAAGGAAAATACATACAATGCAACGGCACACTGCCAACCAGATAAAGCACAAAATGCCATAGTGATATGAGATATTCTAAAGCTAATGCTATGCTTGTTTAGTAAATTAGAGATTCTTGGTAAATATATTTTGTACAACATTATCTGAACCCGTCCACCAAATCGTCAAGGTGATCTCTGTAGGACGGGAACCTAACACTATTTCCTACCTGTTATGTGCCAACCTTGGCTTCCGTATAATCAGAAGGTGCTGGTTCCACATACATGTTGGATCCCCTCTGCCTTTTGCCATTTCTGGTGCTTCAAAGGCCTCCACTCATTCAGGGATATAGGTACCCTGAATGACCTTACGGTACGACCTTAATCCATTGAGCACAGGTTGGTATAGTATCATGCATTAAGTGCCTGGTAAATAGTTTCGTAGCCTGGAAAAGCATCTCCTAGTTGTCATGTGTCAACTCATCTGAGTGATTTGTGATATCTCTAAATGTTACCTGGCTACTCAATTAACAATAGTCTAATTGGCTGAAATAGCAGTTCCTAACAGATAAAAATTGTGATGTCAAAGCAGTTTACCCTAGGAAACTCATTTTTGAAGTCACAGGAGCTTACCTGACTAAAAACATCGGGTTATGGCAGAAGCTTCTTGCCTGAAATCCACTTTTGATGTCACAGAACCTTACTTATCTAAAAACCTACTAGTGATGTCACAGAAGCCTACCTGATTAAAGCACTTGTGATGTCACAGAAGCTTACTTGTCTGAAACCCACTTGTGATGTCACAGCAGTTTACATTATTGAAACCCACTTGTGATGTCACAGCTAGTGTTGAGCGTATCAAAGAGCACAAAGTGGACTTTGATCCAAATTTCAGAGAAAATTCAATTCGCTGCAAAGCCAAATTTCCTCGTGCTTCATGGTAGCAAATCAATTTTCCCTAAAATGGGATGGGGGGGGGTTAGGAATCATACTTAACTCATCCGTTTGAATGTGAAGAGCCTGCCGCTCTGCCTTGATTGAAGGCAAGGTGACGTATAACATCACCACGCCAGCCGACGTCATCACAGGCCACACAAGATTTTGTGCTGGATCTTCAATCAAGATGGCGGCGGCAGGCTCTTTGCGATCAAATGGATGAAGCAAGTATGATTTTGTTTTTACTTAAACATAAACTTAAAATATTAAAGTCAGATGCCACGATCGACCATGGATAATAAATCATAGAAGCTTACTTGCCTAAAACCCACTTGTGACATCACAGCAGTTTACATGATTGAAACCCATTTGATATGTTACAGCAGCTTACCCGACTTGAGATGTCATATATTTACTTGCCTAACACCAATTTGTGATGTCACAGTAGTTTACATGTTTGACATGTGAAACCAATTTGTGATTTCACAGCAGGTCACCTTTCAGAAAAACAATTGTGATGTCACATCAAGAATTCTGACTGAAAACCACTTGATGTTACAACAACTATCCTGATCGGATTCTACTTTGGGTGTCACAAAAAACTATCCTGACTGAAAACTCCTTGTGTGTCCTCACAGCAGCTTACCTGAAAGATATATGCGACATCACAACAGCTGAACTGTCTGAGTCTCGTTTGTGATGTCACAGTACTGCAACTTACCTGGCTGAGGCCCACTGCGATGTCACAGCAGCTTACCTGATGGAAATACATTTGTGATGTCACAGCTACCTACCAGACTGAACCTTGTGATTTCATTTCCCATGAGCAGACGCCAATAGCAGAGGGTCCTTGTGCATGATAAGAATACTGGTTCCTTGATTTCTAAATTTTAATTGTATGACAATGAGATACATTACATAGTACACCTTACTCATGGCTCTCCAGAAGATCCCTCACTGCTGTACTAATCCACCAGTATTTATGAGACGTGGATAAAAAGGTGCATAACCCATGATATGTGATCAAATAGATAGAAGGAACCACTATTATTTTTGGGTACTTTTGCCTTCAGGGTCCTGTTTCTGGATTATAAGGAATGATATAACTTAAGGTGTCCTACCTAACAAAAAAATAGCATATTACCTCCATCGAGCAGAGCGAGAGCCGTCAGCACTAAGAATGGTGAAGCTTTCCCAACAAAATTGTACATTAGTGAACCGAAGGGAGGGCCAACTGCAAAGAGAGGGAAATTTGAGAGAAGAAAAGCTTACAGAAGACAAGCCAGAGGTAAAAACCAACAGACTGATGAAACCTTAAGATCATAGTACTTACTGATTGTACCCAGTGCCAGGCCTCCTATTGCGATGCCCATGGCCTTCCCTCTTTCATAGTCATCAGAGTATATTTGTGCCAGTGTTCCCAAACCTGGAGATACATGTATTTAAGTCACTATATGCAATGACTATGCAGTGCAGATAGAGAAAGGGGGGTTCCAGTGTGTTGGTGGTCACTAAGGTGTTAATGAGCAGTACAGGTAGGGACCTAGAGCACTGTGTCATAGGTCTGATCACATGATCAGAAACCAGACTACATGATCAAAATTGATAGGAGAACAGAGATGATGGAGACAACTATCAAACAGTGCAACATGTAGAAATATAATAAGTGCTTACATGTATAGTTTGATTAGACATTGAGTCTTACCACAAGAGTACAGAAAAGTGCTTCCTGCACTGCTCTATAAAAGGCTCTCAGAGGGTACTTTTGGGTAGATTACCTCTTGGTGAGAGCTCATTGACTGGTAGACATGCCTCTATGATGCACTTAAGGACATTTTGCCCATTTGACACACTTTGAGAGAGGGCTCATCAATGGACTGAGAGAAGCAAATTGCTTGTTTTGATAGATTGCACCCCCATGGCATTATTATTATTGGCGTGCGGTTGTCTTTCGAACGATTCTCAGCATATTTGCCGGGGTGCTTCAGGTCTCCACTGGTCCCCATTATAGTTAATAAGGCCAGATGGAGACTTTCAAACTTCCATCAATGACGAAATGCATAGAGATCTGTGGCGTAACTACAGGGGAAGCAGCTGCTTTGGGGCCTGAGTGAAGAACGGGCCTGGGAGCAGAGTATTTTCTAGTACAATTCAGGCCAGGCCTGGCACCCAGTGTGACTGTATCTAAAGGGGGCCCTGAAATGTACTAGAAAAGGTGTACATACCAGTAGGAAGGACCTTTGGAATACAGTAATGGTAGGCTAAAGGACCTTTCATGATGTCATCATGTCACATGATCAAAGGTTACTGCATTCCAAAGGTCCTTTAGCCTCCAAGAGACATCAAAGGAGAACCTGTGTATGTGTGTGTGTGTGTATGTCTGTGTGTGTGCATGTATATACAGTGGGGAAAAAGTATTTAGTCAGCCACAAATTGTGCAAGTTCTCCCACTTAAAAAGATGAGAGAGGCCTGTAATTGACATCATAGGTGGACCTCAGTTTATTTGCAAATTATGGTGGAAAATAAGTATTTGGTCCAAACCAAAAGTTCATCTCAATACTTTGTTATGTATCCTTTGTTGGCAATGACAGAGGTCAAACGTTTTCTGTAAGTCTTCACAAGGTTGGCAAACACTGTTGCTGGTATGTTGACCTATTCCTCCATGCAGATCTCCTCTACAGCAGTGATGTTTTGGGGCTGTCGCTGGGCAACACGGACTTTGAACTCCCTCCAAAGGTTTTCTATGGAGTTAAGATCTGGAGACTGGCTAGGCCACTCCAGGACCTTGAAATGCTTCTTACGAAGCCACTCCTTCGTTGCCCTGGCAGTGTGCTTGGGATCATAGTCATGCTAAAAGACCCAGCCACGTTTCATTTTCAATGCCCTTGCTAATGGAAGGAGGTTTGTACTCAAAATCTCACGATACATGGCCCCATTCATTCTTTCATGTACACGGATCAGTCGTCCTGGTCCCTTTGCTGAGAAACAGCCCCAAAGCATGATGTTGCCACCCCCATGCTTCACAGTAGGTATGGTGTTCTTTGGATGCAACTCAGCATTCACTCTCCTCCAAACACGACGAGTTGTGTTTCTACCAAACAGTTCTACTTTGGTTTCAACTGACCATATGACATTCTCCCAATACTCTTCTGGAACATCCAAATGCTCTCTAGAAAACTTCAGACGGGCCCAGATATGTACTGGCTTAAGCAAGGGGACACATCTGGCACTGCAGGATCTGAGTCCCTGGCGGCGTAGTGTGTTACTGACGGTAGCCTTTGTAACGTTGGTCCCAGCTTTCTGTAGGTCATTCACTAGATCCCCCCGTGTGGTTCTGGGATTTTTGCTCACAGTTCTTGTGATCATTTTGACCCCATGGGGTGAGGTCTTGCGTGGAGCCCTTGATCGAGATTATCAGTGGTCTTGTATGTCTTCCATTTTCTAATTATTGCTCCTACAGTTGATTTCTTCACACCAAGCTGCTTGCCTATTGCAGATTCAGTCTTCCCAGCCTGGTGCAGGTTTACAATTTTTTTCTGGTGTCCTTCCACAGCTCTTTGGTCTTCAACATAGTGGAGTTTGGAGTGTGACTGTTTGAGGTTGTGGACAGGTGTCTTTTATACTGATAACACGTTCAAACAGGTGCCATTACTACAGGTAATGAGTGGAGGACAGAGGAGCCTCTTAAAGAAGAAGTTACAGGTCTGTGAGAGCCAGAAATCTTGCTTGTTTGTAGGTGACCAAATACTTATTTTCCACCATAATTTGCAAATAAATTATTTAAAAATCAGACAATGTGATATGTGATTTTCTGGATTTGTTTTCTCATTTTGTCTCTCATAGTTGAGGTCTACCTATGATCATCTTTTTAAGCGGGAGAACTTGCACAATTGGTGGCTGACTAAATACTTTTCCCCCCAATATATACTGTGTATATATATATATATATATATATATATATATAGTTTATATACTTGTTTAAAATTAAAAAAAAGCTTTTTGCTATTGATGACCTGTCCTCATGTTGGGGGGGGGGGGGGGGGTTTGTTCGGATTGGCTGTAGATAATTTGCTGTGGGACCCAGGGCAGGCTGTCCCTTCCTACCGGAACTGCCTCCCAGTTCCCTAGCGCTAGTGTGAAACCAGCCTAAGATGTCTGTATAGTAAACTCTGCGGAGACAAGAGATGGCTGACAGTAGACATTATGTTGGTCTGGGTTGAATAGAGAAGATGGGGAAAGACAATGTCTACATCAGAGGAGACCTCACTGGATGTAATAGGTATGTAGTGCTGTAAGCTTTTGTATATTTGGTACTGCTAAATGTAATGTCCAAAACATGTCCCATCTTTTGAGGCATTGCAATTAGAGATGAGAGAATCGAAGTTGACGAAGTGAAATTCGATACGAATTTCAAGAAAGATTTGTTTTGTCCCGAAGTCAAATTTCCTCGTGCTTTAAGGTAACAAATCACATTTTTCTAAAATGTGTGCTGCACATGTTACACAGTGAAAGTAAGAAGCCCAGCAATAAAGGAACACCCATAATGCCATGCAGGCAGCAAATCAGCAAATAGCCAGACCCTGTGATGTCACAGCTCTATAAAAAGCCTCCTCATGCCCGGCCATTTTACAATGAGCTTAGTGCAGGGAAGACGTTACAGGCACTGGGGACAGCATTTAGAAAAGTCTTTAATAAAAAACAAACAAACAAAAAAAACATTGAGCAGTTCAGGGAAAGATTATTCATAGTGTAGGGAAAGGATAAGGAAGCATTATCTACACCAGGGGTGCACAACCTGTGGCCCGGGGGCCACATGCGGCCCTCGATACCATTTTGTGCGGCCCCCAACCATCTGGTAACAGACATGTATGTATATGTCTTCTAGCTGCTCACATGTATATTTCATGTATTTCTTCCATTATATGAAAGTCCTGGAACTAGGGCTGGGCGATTAATCGAATTAATTCGATTAATTCGCCCATTGCCACCCTCACGATTTTATTTTTTAGGAAAATCGTGAATTCGATTTTCCTAAAAATGGCGCCCGACATAAAAAAAAAAAAATCTCTCACCTGTCCTGCGCGCGGCTCCGCTCCGGCGCTCCTCTTCCGGGTCTGCGCTGCACTGTCCTGACCGCGTACAGCGTCAGGACGTAGTGCGCGCACTCTGACCTGACGCTGCACGCAGTCAGGTGACAGTGCAGCGTCGGGAGAAGAAGACACAGAGCGCCGGACCTGGAGCGGAGCCGCAGTGGAGGACAGGTGAGAGAGATTTTTTTATTATTATTTTGGTGGCTGAAAGGGGCACTTTGGACTGCTATGAGGCCTGGAGGGGGGCACTTTGGGCTGTTCTGAGGCCTGGAGGGGGGCACTTTGGGCTGTTCTGAGGCCTGGAGGGGGGGCACTTTGGGCTGTTCTGAGGCCTGGAGGGGGCACTTTGGGCTGATCTGAGGTCTGATGGGGGCACAGTGGGCTGATCTGAGGTCTGATGGGGGCACAGTTGGCTAATCTGAGGTCTGATGGGGGCACAGTGGGCTGATCTGAGGTCTGATGGGGGCACAGTGGGCTAATCTGAGGTCTGATAAGGGCACAGTGGGCTAATCTGAGGTCTGATAAGGGCACAGTGGGCTAATCAGAGGTCTGATGGGGGCACAGTGGGCTGATATGGGGTCTGAGGGGGCATAGTGGGGTCTGATGGGGTCACAGTGGGCTGATCTGAGGTCTGATGGGGCACAGTGGGCTGATGTGGGTCTGATTGGGGGCACAGTGGGCTGATCTGAGGTCTGATGGGGGCACAGTGGGCTGATCTGAGGTCTGATGGGGGCACAGTGGGCTGGTCTGATGAGGGCACAGTGGGCTGATCTGAGGTCTGATGAGGGCACAGTGGCTGATCTGAAGTCTGATGAGGGCACAGTGGACTGATCTGAGGTCTGATGGGGGCACAGTGGGCTGATCTGAGGTC
Source organism: Rhinella marina (assembly GCA_900303285.1). Classification (NCBI taxonomy): domain Eukaryota; kingdom Metazoa; phylum Chordata; class Amphibia; order Anura; family Bufonidae; genus Rhinella; species Rhinella marina. The sequence continues at coordinate 31,934 of ONZH01005723.1, read as the reverse complement.
TGATGAGGGCACAGTGGGCTGATCTGAGGTCTGATGAGGGCACAATGGGCTGATCTGAGGTCTGATGGGGCACAGTGGGCTGATCTGAGGTCTGATGGGGTCACAGTGGGCTGATCTGAGGTCTGATGGGGCACAGTGGGCTGATGTGGGGTCTGATGGGGGCACAGTGGCTGATCTGAGGTCTGATGGGGGCACAGTGGGCTGATCTGAGGTCTGATGGGGGCACAGTGGGCTGATCTGAGGTCTGATGGGGCACAGTGGGCTGATCTGAGGTCTGATGAGGGCACAGTGGGCTGATCTGAGGTCTGATGAGGGCACAGTGGGCTGATCTGAGGTCTGATGAGGGCACAGTGGGCTGATCTGAGGTCTGATGAGGGCACAGTGGGCTGATGTGACGTCTGGTAGGGCCACAGTAGGCTTTTTTTATTTATTTTTTTATATTTTTACTAACTTAAGAAAATTGAGATTTAAATCGTGAATCGTCCAAAATTTTAAAAAAATCGAGATTTTTTTTTTTGGCCATATCGCCCAGCTCTACCTGGAACTGTAACTAGACATTAATGGTATATACTGTGTGTTCAATATGCCACAAATACAGTATTTCAGTTTTTAATACCCCTTTGAATTTTATTTTCGGCCCTTGTGATTGGTTTAGTTTGCCAATGTGGCCCCCAGCCAGAAAATGTTGTGCACCCCTGATCTACACCATAAAAGGAGAACAGGGTGCTAGAGTTATTCTATTACACCTTGCTACACTAATTGGGGTTACTAAAACTGATCTATTACTAGAGATTTTAGGTTGTTTTTAACAAAAAATGCAGTAATCCTAGCATCTGTTATTGAGGTGAATTTTCAGTCTGATACAACCAGTTTTTAGGTGTATTTAGTTTATATAAAATGACTTGCGGTCTGGCATGCTGCACGGGTGAAGAAAGCATGCTCCTTGGGCTTAAGAAAAAAAATATACTAGAGGTGATTACTCCATAAAGGCCAAGAACATATAACCCAAAAAGGGTTAGCCGCCAAGGCTGCCGTTCGCCAAAGCAGAACACTTCTCTACACACTTTTAGGGTGGTCAAGTTCTTTTACACTTAATTCGATGTGTCAATCAGTAGTTGTGGAGTGGGGGGGGGGACGAAATTGCACCCTGAGACTATTACTTATGTTACAGTACAGTATGTCTGACAGACAGGTGAGAAAGGAGAGATGTTTGAGATCTGTAGCCAAAGGTGCCCGGGGTACACCGCCTGCTACACAGGAGCCTACCTGTCTGGAAAGAAGTTTCGGTGCACGGGTTTTCAGTAAGCCACCAGAGGACGATCAGCATGGTCGACTCTGTGACTGTGTTGACACCTCATGGGATTCCTCATGCGATTCCCAACCTCACCACTCAGTGACTGGGCCACTATATTGACTCCTCATGCTGTTACCACCTCACCACTCTTTCATGGTGGCACTATTTGGCACCAGCATGTAAAAGAACAGGTTCTGTAGAGATCTATGTGGAATCAGCTGACGACGAGTTCACACTTGAGTTATTTGGTCAGTTTTGTGCAGTGATTCTAAGAGCAACGCCTGTTATCTGCGTGTCATACTGACTCACAGTACTGTTTCACTACCATAGCAGACTCCCTATGTGTGTTACTGCAATGCACAGCATTCTACACAACTATACAGGCTCTCTGCAGCCAGGAAGTAGCCATTTTGTAACGCAATTCGTCACATAAATGCTGTTGGGAAATTTGGTGAACCGTCCAAATCAAATGTTTGAGATTTGCTCATCTCTAATTGCAATTTATTAAGGGCAGATTAGGGAATCTCGTCCAACTAGAATTACATGGAAACCCCCAAAAATCACAATTATGATATTGGGAGGCATAGCTTGAGGGGTATCGAAAACAGTAGCTGTATGTATTTTAACATATGAAAAATGTTAAAACCACTGTGGATTACGCGTTTTGAGCATAAAAGCCCTTCCTATATGAGGAAGGGCTTTTATGCCCGAAACGCGTAAGCAACAGTGGTTTTAAGATTTTTCTACTATGCTTTTATCTGAGTGCCGTATCCATCCACATTTTTGTTGCATTGTTCCAGGTTTCCAGCCCAGATCATATGCACCAAACCTGCATGGAAGGGAGCTGATCTATATTTTTCTCCGACTATTGACCAATACTGACAATACCATTCATCTACATGTGTCATACTGGCAGTCTGTGCTCGCCTCTATCCTGCTTTTTCAAGCAGGTGCAGGCGTCGCTTATCTCTCCCTATATGTATTCAAACTTCCTTTCAGGATTACGAGAGTTAAGGTGAGGTGTGATCTCTCATGTGGCTACCCGTTTATTGTTTCTCGTCTGACTACAAATCCTGCCCCTTACCGCCTGCCTCGCCCTAGGAATTGCTATCTGAAATATGCACCTACTTAGCCTGCCCTGACCTTGGACTGCCTTCAGACAATGCCTTGTTACTGATTCCTTGGTGCTTCACAACCATAGGCCAGCTACCATCTACACCAGGTCTACTCCAGGGATTAGCAGCCAGGTTGGTTACCTGCAGAGAGATGCCTGTACAGAGGTTATTTATTTTATGCACTTATATAGCACTGACATATTCCCCAGCGCTTTACAGACATTAGCATCACACTGTCCCCAATGGGGCTCACAATCTGAGTTCCCTATCAGTATGTCTTTGGAGTGTGGGAGGAAACCGAAGTACCCGGAGGAAACCCACACAAACACAGGAAGAATATACAAACTCCATGCAGATGTTGTCTTTGGTCTGATTCGAACCCAGGAACCCAGTGCTAACCAATGAGCCACTGTGTTGCCCGGTGAACACCAGGGAACTGCCCTGAGAATGCCCAAAGTCAAACTGGTTGTTGACACAATGCGACCATACCCATTGCTTGTTACAATAGATGGACAAGATGTGCCATATAGGGGTATTCCTGAGGTCTCAAACGATTTGTGGTCAAAGCCTAAATGCATATATGATATATTTTCAATCCAACTCCCCAGCCCCAGTGCTAAAGGTGTATTTGGATGGACATTTTGTGCTATCACATACACACAGGAGAATACCTGTTAGTAGTAGTGCCCTCCTTATTAGGTAAAATGATAGTAATTCCTCCACAGAACCCCCAGACAGGTTAGGTTATCAACACCTGATCAGTGAGGGGCAGACTCCTGGCACTCCGGCTGGTCAGCGGTTTAAATAGGTTTTACACCTACTATGTGTTCTGTGGCCTTTTCCTAGGTCAGTGATGTTGCGTTCATTGGTCCCATTGCCAATGTAGTGCTCAGACCCATTTGAGTAAATGAACTTGGGCTGCAACACCAAGCACTACCTCTATATAATGCACAGAATTGTGCTTGATAAAGCTATGAAGAGGCCACTGCCTCTTTAAGCAGCTGGTTGGCAGAGGGAGTTGAATCCACACTCATCAGATAAAGATGACCTCTTCTTAGGAGAGGTCATCAATATTCTACTCCCAGAACCATTTTAATACAAGGCATGGAGGCTTAAAGGGTTATTCCCATCTTGGACAATGGGGGCATATCGCTAGGATATGCCCCCATTGTCCTATAGGTGCGGGTCCCACCTATATCGAGAACGGGGCCCCGAAAGTAAAGGGGGGCGCACCGCGCATGCGCGGCCGCCCTCCATTCATTTGTATGGGGCCGCCAAAAATAGCCAAGCGCTCGGCTATTTCCGTCGGGTCTATACAAATGAATGGGAGCTGGGCCACGCTTGCGCGGTGCGCTCCCAATCATTTCATACAAGTGAATGGAGGCTGGCCGCGCATGTGCGGTGCATGCTCCTTCACTTTCGGGGCCCTGTTCTCGATATACCGCTGGGACCCGCACCTATAGGACAATGGGGGCATATCCTAGCGATATGACCCCATTGTCCAAGACGGGAATAACCCTTTAAGGGTCAAACCTTGAGGAACACATTATAAATGATACACGTTAGAATGTGGGTTATGAATAACCAATAAGGACACAATGTTCACCTGCAACTGTGGATAATGAGGATCCAACTCCCTGCACCGATCTTGCAAAGAACATCAGCCAATATGAGTCAGCGAAGGCAAAAACTGTCAGAGACAGAAGAGGAAACAACAGTTTACAGATATTCATGAATGGTAGATGAGATGAGGGGGACGATACCTGACAATGTTTAGCTGAAGTTATTTCTGCACAAAAGGGTCACGCCAAATACTGAAAGAATCATTTTTCAATTGTGCTTCACTGTACGGCGGCGGCCTCAGGAAGCGCACGGCGTTATAGCAACCAATGACGCCGTGCGACCCGTCCTCTGGGGCAGCACAGGCCGGGCTTTCACGGCCCGCATACAGTCGTGAAACACGGTCGTCTGAATGGGGCCTTAGGGAAATTATAAGAATTTTTTGTAATATTCTTTATTAGGTGAATTTGTATTTTTCTATAAAAAAAAACTGGCTCTGAAGTTTCCCTTAGCAGCACTCTCTAAATGACCATTACTAATGAAAACTTGTCTTCAGGACAATCCAGTACTGCACACTGAAGAGGCTCCCAGTGCTAGGCTGCCTCTCGCCTCCCTTCCTAAAGGTATATCCATATCCAATATATAAAACTGACCATATATTACTGCAATTTCGCTTCTGCTCTTTCTCCCTGCCGTCTGTATTTACTGTCACGAGATCACAGCATCTAAATGTGCAAAAGCCCTGAAGCTTGTGCTTCCGGGCGTCCTACCGATGCCTGTGTGGACAATCTGGGCATCTTTAGTTGAGCTGAATGCTGTAAGCCTCGCTGACGAGGCTTAGAGTGTTCATGCTGTAATTCTTATTTTGGCCACCAGATGGCATGCCAGGATACGAAATGAGCAAAAGTGACTTAAAATAGCATTTTAAAAAATCCCTGATAGTTCAAAATGAAAAATTCAAAAATATTATTTATAAGCTCATACATGAGTCTTAAAATGATCGCAAACAAAACAAAAAAAAGTTAAAAAAAATATTAAAAATATATAAAAGTTTAAATCACCCCCTTTCCGTATAATTAAAAAATAAATACCTAAATAACAATAAATCTAAACATCACCGTATCACCGTGACCAAAAACGCCCTATCTTTTAAGATATAAAAAAAATTAGCGAATTGTGTAACGGAAAAAAGGGTAAAAAATGGCCGATTTGCCATCTTTTCATTGCTTCTCTTATCCAGAAAAGTAATAAAATGTGATCAAAAAGTCATCCACACTCCAAAATGGTATCAATGAAAACTACGGATTGTCCTACAAAAAATGAGCCCCTAAAAAGCTCAGTGGATGCAAGTATAAAAAGTTATGAGGGTCAGAATATGGCAATGTAAAAAAAAAAGTCAAACTTTAATTTTTGACATTTATTTATTTTTACACTATTTAGACATAAAAAACCTATACATATGGGATATTGTTGCAATCGTACTGACCCAGAGAGTGAAAGGGATGGTTCTCTTTTGCCACAAACGAAACGCCTTGGGAACAAAACCCGTAAAACGGTGGAGGAATTGCATTTTTTTCAGTTCCATCCCATTTGGAATTTTCTTACTGCTTCTCACTACATTTTATGCCATAATTAATGGCGGCATTCGAAAGTACAATGTGTCCCGCAAAAAATAAGCCCTCATACAGTTATGTGAACGGAAATATAAAAAAGTTATGGCTCACGGAAAACAGGGAAGAAAAATGAAACGCAAAAACGAAAAAAACATCCGGTACTGAAAGGGTTAAAACAGCCATAACTAAGGGAAAAACTCAAGGAAAACGGTGGTATGTGAAGAAACTAAAGATTGCTTTATGCACAATGCTCAACCAGCAGTAACATAGGCTAAAATTGATTTTTTGATGAAAACATGACACTTTAAATGACTGTTAATGTACACTTGAAAGCAAAAGGTTCACAAGTCTTCTTGACTTTTGTTTGATTTGGTGATAGTTATCTACTTTTAGGACTTATGAGACATTCTGACTTAGTTTAAAGTCAAAATGTATGCAGACATATAGAAAATTCTGGGTTCACAAACTTTCAAACACCACTGTATGTGGCTTCCCAGCTAGAGATACTATTTGTGAATTGATAGCAAGAGGGATTTTTTTTCTATTTTTTTAAATGGTTTCCTATAATAACGTAATCCAGCAGCTGGTGTGCAGTTTCCTTGCAGCACTCCCACAGGAGAAATTATGCATTACACCACTCCTATTTTATATGTGCTAAAATGATTCATAAAATTTCCTTTTTTTTAGGAGGGTTGTGGGCATGAAATGATGAATACATAACTCACTTAAAGTAGACAAGAACAGGATGATAAATCCAAGGAACAGAGGTATATCGTATCCAACCCTAGGAGAATAAGAAGAGATTTAGAGCAATAAATTGAAATGGCAAAGCAGATGTATTATAGTAGAGCTTTGTGAATCTTGTACTACCATGTACCTGTTGGTAATGAGTCCTACTATGGGGTTGAATATAAGTTGCACTATTGCTTTAATTGAAATCAGAAGACCAACTTGGAAATTCTCATGGTGCAGAATACTTGTTTCCTTGTCGCAGCTGGAATTTTTGGGGGGCGTCCTTTGTCTTATTATCGATCCCTTCATAATTTGATTGGTCACTTAAGATGGTGGTGTTCTCATACAGAGAGTACATTGAGGCAAACAAAACTTTGGAAGCAGAAGATGATGCAGTCAGGTCCACAGTTGTGCTTCCATTCGTATGTTCTATGCCATAGAGGAAATTTGGAATGATGGGAACTAGACAGAGATTGGTATTTATAAGAAATAAATATGTGAATAAACATTTAGTGAAGATGAGCATCATAAAATCATTATAAAGAATGTTTTGACCTATGAGTCCCACAAGATTAAGGCTTCAGAGGAACATCAAATTACAGTAGGTGCCAGCGGTGGCATAAATCGAAGCTTCTGAGCCCCAGTGTAAAATCTGTAAAAGGGCATCCCCTCAAGATCATTATCATATATGTCTACTGGGCAGTAATGTATTTAAATGAGTTGTTGCCCTTTTAGGGATATGGATATTATAGTAGGGCTTCTCCAGGTTGTGTTTACCCTTAATAAACTAGAATAGAGATGTGATCTGTAGAGGCACCTACCATCCTTTTATTACATGAATGGTGATTTATTGGAATATCATAATATTACAATTTCCCCTTGTAAAATCTGCAGAAACAAACCCTTTAATTGCTCAGTTGACCCCATTACCTACCATTCCCTTGAGTTCATATTTAAAATCCATACTCTAAATTTTCCTCCAACCTCACTACCCATGTGCAGGCCATGCCAACATAGTTCCAAGTTAACCAAAGTGCAAGGAATTGCAGCACAACTTTAAGTAAATGGGACCAGATGGATTTTATTCACAGCCAGGAGGACAAGAGAGCCAGGGTGCAGGGAAAATACTGTAGGGGCCATAGTGCTGATTCAGATCTGCGGTCCCCTCAGTCTTAGATTCATAGTTCTAGATGTCAGACTCCCACTGGTCATAATATGATGTCATATCCTAGGCGAATATCCCATAAATACTTAAGATGGGGGATACACATATAACGAACATACCACGTATGTTGAAAGGCAGACATACCAACCACTGTGTAAAGAATATTATCCACCAGCAGAGCTACAAAGACCACCACAAGGACCACCTCTCTGGAACCCCTCTTTTCTTTAAGCCACCTGCATGGTCTGCACTCCATCATGGCACCACAGGGATCACCCTTCAAAAAGAAAAGACAGGGTTAAATCTTACACAGAATGACTCCGTCGGGCTTTGTCCACATTGAAATTTTAACTTCAGGTCATTTGTGTGTCAAAGTTCTTTCTCCTCACACATCCCTGTAAGTCTCTGCTGAGAAAATAAGGATCACTTTAGGGTTCCCCCAGCTTCTGATAAGTTGTAGAATGTACCCAGTATTTTTTATATTTTATAGAATACCCCTAAGATCTGATTGTCAAAGTCTTCACAGAGGTGAGCTACACCTCAATCTTCTCCACTAGCCTCACACAGCTCTCCAGGAAGTCATCTGAAAGTCCCTCAAAGTTATGGCCTGGATTGTCTCTCTCCTCACAGACACTCCAGCATATAACCCTTTAACACTTTCAGCAGTAGAGCACACCTGTAGCAGTGAGACACTGCACTGCTATCAGCCAACCAGTAATATAGGAGCAAAAACCTCACTATTCATCATTATGAATGCTCCTCTTATATCTGCCATTTTAATTACAATCCCAGTCTTTTCTCAGTAAAGATTGTTTAAAATTGACATAATAGATTTTTATCCAAACCACACTTCAAAAATGTCTCAAAAGTGTCCATCATTTTGGTTCTAGAATGAATGGGTAACAATAGGGGTTTGAAGGGGCAGAGTTGGGGACAGCCCAGCTGGATGCACACATATAACTCAGACATTTGCTCCCTCAGCGTGGCCTGCTGTCAAGATGGCACCTACATACTGAAAAAGATCTTCCTGACAGAGGGGAGGACAAGTCTAAAGGAAAGGCAAACGTGAGGTAGAGGTAGTCTCGACAAAAGATGACCAAGTGGTTTCAAGAACCTTTATGAGAAGTATATTACCGAAATCCTGGAGCCACTTTACCAAGACCTTAAAGAGAACAAGAGTTAATGCCCTTAAGTCAGGTCACACCACAGTAGTAGAGTTTAATATGGCTGTATCCAACATTCTAGTGAACTCCTAGGCCCAGTATTCTATACTTCATGACAGAAGATCAAGACAACTGGGGGCACCAGGACAACCCGTGTTTAAAAAGAATTCCAGAATTCCAGAATCATTCACTCCAAAAAGAGTTCTTTACAGTATTAGTATGCCCAGATGAAGAAATTGACCTGAGCCTAGACAGAGAACACTGTTTGCTTAGAAACCCCCCACCCAAACAACATAAGGCCCCCAGGGGCATAAAAGCTGGCTAGTATGCTTTCAAGTCAAGTAAAAGATCCTCTCTACTTCTAGAATAGCTACAAATTAAAAAAAAAATTCTATTAGGGTGCTTTGCTAACTTTCTCCTAGAAATTAGCTTTGTTTCCAATTAACTCTTCACCAAGTGCATTAAATCAGTTATTTCCTGGCTTGCAGTTAAACTGTAGGCAGAATGTGTCTCAATGTACATCCTTGCGCATTGCATGCATAGCTAGTCCTTTCTGGTAGTGAAACAGTTTAGCCTAATAGAGTATATGGATGTGCGCATCGTCGTGGTGGCCACTAAGGCCTCTTTCACAAGTTTTCTGCGTGAATGCAAGGTGTGATGTGAACGTATAGCACTTGCACTGAATCCTGACCCATTCATTTCAATGGGTCTGTGTACATGAGCGTTCTGCGTTGCTTGGAAAACACAGCATGTTATATATTCTGCGTTTTTCAAGCAGCACTGGCTCCATAAAAGTGAATGGGGCTCCGGGTGCAATGCGATTTAAACACAAGTAACTTAGCTACAGTGAAGGGATTTTCAACAGGAAGTATTGTTTTTCTGCGTGTGGCTTCAGCCCTCCCAGAGCAAATTTTATAATGCCGAAGGCCCCAAAATCCATGGATGTGGAGAAGCTGATTGTCATAGTCCAGGAGAGGCCCTGCATATGGGACACGAGTTCTGGGGAATATCACGACCACTACAAAAAAGATGCGGCATGGTTGGAAATTACCCAGGAGCTGTTTGCAAATGTATGGGCCAAAAGTAAAGACCAGAGTCCCCAGAGTTTTGGTAAGTGGCCAATCTATACATGTGTGATCCTTGCTGTCCTCCCTAGCATAGCACATGTCATACATTGTCCTACCTAGCATAGAGCATGTCATACATTCAGGGCCCGATTGGCCATAGACCTTACAGGGAATTTTCTCGGTGGGCCGATGCCCAGGGGGCCTCCTGGGCCCTCCTCATAGCTGGCCAGTAGAAGTTTTTGGGGATGTATTTTGTGCTGCTGGCAGTATTTTATGATGGACTGTGGTATTTGTCTCTGCAGGGGTGGTATAATGTGCCACAATATAGTTTTGCTGGCCCTGCCTTCCATCAGTTTGGACCCGGGGCCGCTTTTAGTATTTTTTCCAGGGCCACTTTAAGTTCCCAGTCCGCCCCTGCATACATTGTCCTCCCTAGCATAGCAAATGTCATACGCTATGCTCCCTAGCATAGCACGTCATATGCTGTCCTCCCTAGCATAGCACATGTCATATGCTGTCCTCCCTAGCATAGCACATGTCATACGCTGTCCTCCCTAGCATAGCACATGTCATACGCTGTCCTCCCATGCATAGTACATGTCATACGTTGTCCTCCCTAGCATACCACATGTCATACGCTGTCCTCCCATGCATAGCACATGTCATATTCTGTCCTCCCTAGCATAGCACATGTCATACGCTGTCCTCCCTAGCGTAGCACATGTCATACGCTGTCCTCCCTAGCATAGTACATGTCATACGTTGTCCTCCCTAGCATACCACATGTCATACGCTGTCCTCCCATGCATAGCACATGTCATACTCCGTCCTCCCTAGCATTTCGCCCCCCCCTGCTCCTAGGAGGCTAATTACTATATTATAAATGTCTAAATTACTCAAAAACGGGGGCAGTAATAAAGAAATAACTAACACCGTTAGCATCAGGTGACATCCTGTTTAATAGGCTCCAAAATGGTGACAAAAACCCTTTAAAGGGGTTGTCTCACTACAGAAAGTTGCATTTATTATGTAAAGAAAGTTATTACAAGGCAGTTACTAATTGATTGTTATTGTCCATATTGCTTCCTTTGCTGGCTGGATTCATTTTTCCATCACATTATACACTGCTTGTTTCCATGGTTACAAACACCCTACAATCCATTAGCGGTGGCCGTGCTTGCACACTATAGGAAAAGGAACAACACATACCAAAAAATGCCTCACATTTTGCTATATTGGGTGTGTCCAAAACAATGAATACCAACCTAAAAGGATACCCTCAAACAGGGTCAAAAAGGCACACCAACCACAATATATACTATACTATAGGAAAAGGCTCCGGTTTCTCTGGTGGCCGGGACCATAGGAGCACACATTGTATATTGTATATCCTGTCATCTGTGTTCCTCATATTGATTTATCAAACGAATAAGTTTAAGGGCTGATTCACACGACTGTACTCAGTCCGGGAAAATGGTCCCTGTGTGGCTGCATCTCCAAGGCTGACCGCAGCTAACCCTGACCTGGACCCAGACTGACTGTATCAGAGATGTTTGAGATGGTGTTTTGATTGCACGGCTGTCATCACGTCCAGTAGATGATGTCAACACATGGACCATGTTTCCCAGACTGAGCACTTTTGTGTGAATCAGCTTTAAGTGAGCATGTAGATAAGATCTCATTCCACTCAGCATTGATCCTCTCCATAGCATCTGCTTATCCACAAAGGTTTTAGGTGTGGGATAATCTCAACAGGCTCACTTCACCAGTCATAAGCTTTGCCAAGGCTCACATACGTTTCTGTGTATTCGATTGTAACTGGGTCTCCACATCATCACTAATGCAGCTTTTCCTGGTCTGATATCACTTGTAGCCATAATGTCATAGAAATATTCAGCATCTGGTAAAAGGCACTAGGCTTACTTTATCATGATATCCATTAAAATGTATTGGATCACATAGTCAGTGACTAAAGAGAAATCAGCACGCGCGTTTCGAGCCCTATGTGATCTTGTTCACAGAAAAAGATGAAAATAACTTTACATATAAAACAGGACTTACCAGAGAGTCTGAGGTGTGTGATCAGTGTGAGGAGCAGTAGAGTCTGAGTGAGTCGCCAAAATCCCTCAAGCTGGATTCATATGGTATCACGTTGTAATCCAAAACATGTAATCCATAATGTACGCGTAACTAAATGTCTACTCAGAACGACATTCAAGCATGTCAGTGTGACTACTCTCCTAAACTTACCCATAATGAGACGTAACCTCCCATCTCAGAGTTAACCCGTCTAGATACCTACGGCTAAAATTAAATCAAGCAATGAGGAGCTGAGTGAAAAGTATAATTACATTCAGCTGATCTAGGCCTAGAGGCAGATTACCTGGTGTAACAGTGGAATTCCTTGTGACAGATCCTTTCAAGAGGTCCTGTCCCCTCTCCTGACACGTCTATGTTATTAACTACTCGCATTCTCCATGTAATAACGATTCTGGAGCATCTATTCCCATGACTCTATGTTTCTACTAGAAGTTTATAAGTTAATTGCTAGTGGTAAAGATTGTTCTCAATTAGGTCCTCAGTTCTGCTAATCTTAATTTTCATATCTCTTTGAGATGAAAACATCATTTTAAATGTAACTTTAATAAAATACTAGAGTAACACCCAAAATATCATTATTAGACCCTTATGTTCTTCGAAGGAGCAGAAATTGTCCACTATACCCAAATTCAGATTGTGTTTAAGGATGAATTTGATGGAATAAAGTAAAAACTCCCTTGTGTTTTTGGCAATAAGGATCATGTAATGCCACAGGAATACCCTCAAGCCAACAGAGAAAGCTATTCCAGATATATTCAGCAATCTGGAAGAAGTCAGGACCTAGAAGAGAGAGGTAAGTCTGTGCTGTGTGAGGTAGTTGAATCTGTGCTGTTGAAGGTGCATGTGCAAGGAACTCTGGCCCTTCTAGCAAAAGAGGTGGTCACTGACTTGAGTGAGAGCTGGATCAGGAGATTCCTACATTTGTTCACCAGCAGCAACAGGGACTGAAAGATGACCTTTGCAGTGCATACGTCAGGTCACCACAGAATGCAGAGAGGACCGAGTGAGGTCCATTGGCCACAGTGAGACGTGCATGCAGTCACCAGATGGTGAGTGCAACCTTCCCAGAAACATGTTCAGTGTAGTGTTCGGGTGTGAAAAAGGAACAAAGCAGCATTCTGTCCCCTAAAGTTAATTGGTTATTCAGATTTCTCAGAAGCAGCTCCTAGGTCCCAAATAGTTATTGCAAGGGACATGGTTCAGAGATATGTGCTGAGATACTATGTGTCAGAGAGAGCAAGACAGTCAGATGACTGGAATCCCTCACATTGGAGACGTCTCAAGGTTATTATGAGCATAAACCAATAGGATGGATGTGAGAGAATCAACACCAGGAATTACTGGGCTCCCAAAGGGATGTGATAAAAGATAAACGTGAGGGGTCAGTGGATAGTATTATTAATAATAATAATTAGGGATGAGCGGACCGGTGGAAGTTCGGGTTCGCCGGGCTCGTACGAACTTTAGGTCAGAGTTTGGGTCGGGACCCGAACTTGACCCAAACTTCACCCAGAACCCGGACCCCATTAAAGTCAATGTAGACCCAAACGTGACTATTATTTTCAAAAATAATAGCATTCTTAAGACAGAATGCTAAATAAAATGTCCATTGAGGGGTTAAAATAATAAAAAAAATTCACCTCATCCACTTGATTGCGCCGCCAGTATCCTCTACTATCTTCTTACAGCAGGACCTGCAAAAGGACCTATCATGACGTCACCGCACTCACCACGTGGTGAGCGCGGTGACGTCATCGCAGGTCCAGCTAAATGAAGATAGAAGGTCCTTCTCTCAGTCAAGAATTAAAACAGGAGGTGAGGAATCCATGAGGAGTGGATGGTAAACCTTCATAAAGTTTGTTTTTGTCCTTAATACTGGCCAATGATCAGAGCAATTATCAGTAAGGATGGCTCCTAGAAACGCTATTTCTTTATAATTGCCCTGTGTAAATTTGTCACTGGCCACCCAATGAACGAGCAAGCATCATCACCACATAAAAGCATCACTGAATGTCGCCTAAATCATTGTTTCTCAACCTTACCTGGTGGCCCACTTCCTTCCCCGCCCACACCACTTGCCCATTTTTAGACTTGGTGCAAGCAGGGAAAAGTTGTAGATTGCAATGCAAATAACCTTGGCGCTACAATCTGCAACAGATATAGGCCAGAAAACTGGTATATATCAGTTAGTAAATGACTCCCTTAGTTCATCTACATCTACACAATATAGTCCATCATTATCAGAGTTTAAGAAAATTGGTAAATGCAGTGACCCAGGGGATCACTGCTAAAGAGATAATTCCACTCTAACAAGTTGAATGTTGGGCTTTATTGTCTAAACACTAAAATGTTAGTGTTCTGATTTTATTTGTACCCTGTGAACCCCTAATGTTTATTGTGGTTGCAAACCGACCTTCTGATGTGATGCGGTCTCCTAATAGTTCTGAAGCTGAGTGAGCAGACTTAAGGTCACGACACAGAGACACGTACAAGATGTGTTCCTCATAATGCCCTTCTTATATTATAATGAGCAGTGCACATATTTATCCACAGACAAATGCAGTAAAAGTGTCATAGTGAAGACAAGAGATAAGAAAATTAATTATCAGCATGGGGGTAGCAGGGGCCCACTGTGGAATTTGTACTCCTTTCTTCCAAGGATAAATCCACCTCCTATCTATGTGCAGGTTAAATGAATACATTTACAAAATGGACGCCTTTATGCTTTTCCTCATAGTATGTATGAGCGCCATATAGTTAAAACTTGCAGAGTTACCAGGATGGTGGGCTGGTCTCACTCCCAAGGTAAGAAAGTTTTTGGTAAGCAGGCTTTGCGCGACGGCATCCTCGTGTGAGCTCCTGAAAACTAGGCCTAATCCAGGGAACCTCATACCAGAGACTGAAAGTTGCCAGAAGAGCAACTGAACTTAGAGAATACCCCTGGCAAAAAAGAGAACAGACATTTATGATGGTTGAGAAGCAAGGCTGTGCTGGAAAAAAACAGTAAAGAAATTCTTGTTTTTGGCAACCTTTAAGATTTACTGGCCACCCGGATCTAAGATCTGCACCCTGCAGATATGACATTGCAGAAAGAGTAAATGGCAACAGAATTGGATGCCTGTGGTTATTTGGGAAGATTTCAAAGTGTATTTAGAGAGAGAATAAGGAAGGACTACTACCATCATTGCTACTGCCTATATACAACTATTGGGTAGTGCCTACTCTGTATTATACTCCAGAACCATACCTATTGCTGTTATACAACTCTCATCATCTATTCAGTAAAGAGAGACTTAGACCACATGGTGCTACCGCCACCACTCCTATCCTCTCTGGGCTGACATCTTCCTTTGTGGGCTGGTGAACATCACAAGTTTTGAAAGGGGGCAACCTTTACTATTCCCCATTTCTTAGCTACATAGTTTTTTCAATGTAAAATGATGGTCAAGAGCAGGAACAGAAAACCATGGGGCCCACAGAAAAACATGTAACATAACCTTACACTACCACAACCACCTTCAGAAGCAAGTTCTGAATGTGAAAATTATATGACTAGTTTGTTCTCCTAAGGATAAAGCACATAATGATTGCACCTTTGGGTATTGTCTTCACATACATTATAATAAGTCATCATGTGATCCCCAGAGAACAGAGAGGTTGATGGAGGGGGGGGGGTTATAATGAAGCAAAATGCTGTACATGTATGTCATTTGCATTCAGGGTGCGTATGCATCAGGCTCACCAGCTGAAGCCTCTCCATACATGGCAGATGCCAGCTGTGTAATACAGCTAACACCCATCCACAAAGACCAAGACTACAGATAATTCTGATCCTACAGTAGGTATTTAACCATTTAAATAGCATGAGCAATAGTGATCGTGGTACCTGAGTGATTATCTCTCAGTCCTCTGATCACAGCGCGATGGTGACATCATGGGGCTATAATTGATTGTTATGACCACTTGGGGCTTGTGAAGGCTCCCCAGCCTTCTATGGTAAGATGCCTGTTCATAAACAGGCAGATAGATAGAACAAAAAATTCCATGACACTCCCAATGATGTAAATCAAAAATAGTGTTGTTTAATCACCAAAGCTACTACTTTTGATTTACATCCCTGGGAGTGCCGTAGAATTTTTTGTTTTATGTATTTGGATGATGGATCGCTTCCGCACACCACAAATACTTTTACTGCTGTGCTGTCCACATGTAAAGGGTTATTTAGATAGAATGGAGAGCCCTTTTATTTTATAGTAGATACTCTTTAACTATGAGAGACAGTGTCACGAATAAGTAGGGAACAGTGCAGCCCTGTGTTCCAACCACACCACTGTCCCTACCTACTTGCACAATTCGTCCTAAATGACGGTCCACAACTGGACGGCGGTCCCGAACTTAGCTTAAGTGCAGGGCCTTAAAGGGAAAGGAACAATGGGGAACAAACAAAAGACAGAACACAGAAGTGTAACGTTACCGAGCTGAGTCCAAAACCGAGAGGGCGACCAAATCCAAATCAGAGACAAAACCAGAACCAGGAGAAGCCAAAACTCAAAACCAGGAGGTAGCATCAAAAGAGGGTTAAGCAAGGTCACAGTCGAAGGTCAAAATCAAGGTTATACAAATACAAACAAGAGCTAGTGAGGCAAACTCCTAAAAGGAAAATCAGCCAGCAGGTTGCCTGTTTAAATAGGCTACACTGATGGGTCACGTGACGTGGCCAGCGTGATGTGATCTGCGTCAGATGCAGCACCACAACTGAGCACCGACTAATCCATGTGGGTGCTTACCCCTGCCCCGCTTGTTGCCTAGGGCACGGGGATGCCGGCCGTGCTGAAAAGAATGTGCACCGCCAGCTCCTCCCTGCCCCCTATTACCTTGTAGATGAGGACGCTGGCCGTGTATGTCACTGGCTCCTCTCTCCATTTCCTCACAGGGATGCTGGCGACACTGCAGAGGGGGAGCCCGACACCAGTTCCCTGTTACAGACAGAATCCTAAAAAAAAAATACAGAAAATCATATTGTAAGATTTTTAAATAATTAATTTGCATTTTACTGCATGAAATAAGTATTTGATCAGCTACTGTACCATCCAGCAAGAATTCTGGCTTTCACAGACCTGTTAGTTTTTCTTTAAGAAGCCCTCCTACTCTGCACTCATTACCATTATACTTTATACTTTAGGGGTGCTTTTCTGCAAAGGGGAGTGACTCCGCAAGAAGCATTTCAAGGTCCTGGAGAGGCCTAGCCAGTCTCCAGACTTGAACCCAATAGAAAATCTTTGGAGGGAGCTGAAACTCAATGTAGCCCAGCGACAGCCCCGAAAGCTGAAAGATCTGGAGAAGATCTGCATGGAGGAGTGGGCCAAAATCCCTGCTGCAGTGTGTGCAAACGTGGTCAAGAACTACAGGAAAAAGTCTGAACTCTGTAATTGCAAAGAAAGGTTTCTGTACCAAATATTAAGTTCTGTTTTTCTATTGTATCAAATACTTATTTCATGCCATAAAATGCAAATTAATTTTTTAAAATTCATCCAATGTGATTTTCAGGATTTGTTTTTAGATTTTGTCTCTCACAGTCGAAGTGTACCTACGATAAAAGACCTATATAGACCTCTCCATTCTTTGTAGATGGAAAAACTTGCAAAATTGACAGTGTATCAAATACTTATTTTCCCCGCTGTACACACACAAAAGAGCAAATAGACATGGTGGGATAAATAGACATTTAAAAAACAACAAAAAGATCTTAGTCCTTAAAAGGGTTGTGTCACTTCAGCAAATGGCATGTGTATAATGCGATGGAAAAATGAATTCAGCCAGTGCAGGAGACAATATGGATAATCACAATACATTAGTAAGCGTCTTGTAATAACTTTCTCTACATTATAAATGCTATTTAGTGAAGTGAGACGACCCCTTTAATTATCTTACAGTGAACAGTGTGGAAGTTTTATGGTCTCTAAGTTGATGTTATGTCAGAGACCTGGTGTCTCCACTATGTCTGTAGCAGACTCTTTATATTTTGAAATGTGCCATAAATCATTGAGACAAATTCTGTCCTGCTTTCAGTGTGTCATAAATTTATGTTTCCAAATTCTTTAGGAACTTTTAATATGACTACCTTCATATGTTGTCCTTTTGTCCTATCATAGCATGCACTGTCCATTGATGGAGATGTCTTTTACTGGCAGCTGCGTATGGGTATATTCAGACGAGATGTTTTTCACCATATAATCAAAATTAATTAAAAAAAAAAAAAGTTAAAGGTCAACACGGTCAGGTTTGGAAGCCAAAACCAAGAGTGAATTTTAAAAAAATGTGTCCTTTATACTTTCTCTCCTTTTATGATCCACTCCTGATTTTAGCTTCCAAAACTACATGCAGAAGTTGGACTATGTACAGGGGCGTAACTACCATAGCGGCAGACCATGCGACTGCTATGGAGCCCAGGGAAAGAGGGGGCCCGGTCTTAGTTGAGATTATCTCCTCTTGTACTGGAGGTGAAAACTTGGTCATTTTCCCATGGGGCCACGTGAGAAATTGTGATGGTTTTAGAGGGCCGGACTAATATAATTAACTGAGTTCTACCCAATACTGTATATAGTATATATACTGTCACCAGGTGTATTTGCAGGTGCTGCGCTGCCTGTCACTGGTGTATCTGGAAGTGCTTGCTCTGCCTGTCACCAGTGTATCTGGACGTGCTGCCTGTCACAAGCACAGAGCACTAAATATTCCCTGGTTTCGGGCAATAGACGGGAGCAGGACAAGGTAGAAAAATGCACACTACTGGGAACTAGCACTAAATGTTTCTTCTGCAGAGGCAGAAAGGACTGAGTACATAGCAGGCAGGAAGGACTGAGTAACTGCAGCTCTCAGTCTCTGAGGTCACGGATCCCGGCAGATACTGCTGCATGGCAGGTATGTGGGGTCCAGCTGCAGCTTCCTTCCGATGGGCGCGCGAGCATGCCCTGTAATGGCGGCGCGCCGCTACAGGGGAGGGGGAGAGGGAGCGAGTGGTACCCGATGTAACTCCAGTACCACTTGCAGCTGCGGGCTTTTGTCTGTGCAGTAGCTCTGGTCCCTGTGGTCTTTCTTGATACCAGAGCCACTTTAGAGATGTTTGTTTGCAGTGGCGTACCTAGGGTGTTTAGCACCCGGGGCGGGTCCTTTCTCTGGCAACCCCCCGTCCCCAATACGTTAAAAAAAAACCTCACAGTAGTATTGCCCTCATTGTACAACCTTCACAGTAATTTTGTACAGATGTGTGCCCCCCTCACAATTGTAATGCCCTCGTTGTGCCCCCTTCACAGTAATAATTCCGATTGTGCCCCCTTTATAGTAATAATGCCCACTGTGCCCCCTTCACATTAATAATGCCCACTGTGCCCCCTTCACAGTAATAATGCCCCACTGCGCCCTCTTCACAGTAATAATGCCATCTGTGCCCCCTCATTGTAATAATTCCCTCTGGCTCTGTGTTCCCCTCCATAGTACAAAATGCCCACTGTGCCCCCTTCTTTGTAGTAATGCCCTCTGTGCCCCCTTCTTTGTAGTAATGCCCACTGTTTCCCCTTCTTTGTAGTAATGCCCACTGTTCCCCCTTCTTTGTAGTAATGCCCCACTGTTCCCCCTTCTTTGTAGTAATGCCCACTGTGCCCCCTTCATTGTATTAATGCCCTCTGTGCACTCTTCATTGTAGTAATGCCCTCTGTGCCCCCTTCATTGTAGTAATGCCCTCTGTGCACCCTCCATTGTAGTAATGCCCTTTTTCTCTGTGCCCCGTCCATAGTACAAAATGCCCACTGTGCCCCCTCTGTATTTTAATAAAAACACAGCACCTACTCACCTTGTCCCGTTCCTGAAGTCCTCTCTTCTCTGCAGACACAGATCGCTCTGCAGCAATGTGTGGGTGGGACTTATGCAGATTTCCAGGCTACAGGCTCCGCCCACACATTCCAGCAGTGCGATCTCTGCCTGCAAGCTGAATGGCGGAGCAGGGAGAAGTCTGCTTCACGATTCAGAGCACCTGCCTGAGGGAGAGGAGGAGCGCAGGGAGGCGAGTGACAGGACCCAGCTCCCTGCGCTGCATCAATGAGCGCTTCTATCTGTATTGATGGAAGCGCTCATTGTTTCTGGCACCCCGCTAAGATCTGACTCAGGCAGGGCCAGCAGGTCAGAGACAGTAGGCGGGCCGGATGCAGCCCGCAGGCCGCCCCCTTGCCCAGGTCTGCTGTAAAGGAACAACTTTTAGCAAATGAAGCAGTGGAAAAAAAGGCCCAAGGGTCATTGAAAGGTGTTAAGGCAGTCTGTCCTGTGTGGGGGGCCTGGCCTTGCTATGAGGTCCTTACTTCTCTAGGTACGCCACTAACTGTGTGGCTGGGTTTTATTGGGTTTCCTTCGGTTTTGTGATGTGTTTATTTGCCATGCGTTTTTTTACAGGTTAAAAATGTAACATAAGTTTGATCTACTTGTATAACCACATCACAAATCCACTGGAATCACAGTTT
Source organism: Rhinella marina (assembly GCA_900303285.1). NCBI lineage: Eukaryota > Metazoa > Chordata > Amphibia > Anura > Bufonidae > Rhinella > Rhinella marina. Next base: position 11,615 of record ONZH01005723.1, on the reverse strand, counting down.
TCAACAATGTCTTTTACTGCATGGTCAAAATCATATTATGTAGTTACTGTATACCCTCACGTCAATACGCAGCTTTAGCCAAACTAATAGAGGGTGAGAGCACTAAACACGCCTAGAGCAGCATGACCTCTGCACACAGAGCCTGGTTCAGTATCAGGCTGCACGTGGGCCAAAGTGGACCACAAAATAAATGCAGTCATGTGCTTGGTCCTTGGTATTTTCATGCTTCAAGTCAAGTCCAAAATAAGAGACTGGATTCATGTGTCTTACTATCTTTAAAGAGCCAAATTCATCCATGGAAGAAACTGGAAGCAATCGTGTAATTCTGAAGCATAAGACTGGAAATATTGCTCTTATCTGGTTCATTCTTTCAGTCTGTTAGTCAGTGGATGATAGTTGTTGGCAGGGGTGCACAATTCATGAGTCTCTTACCTCAGATAGTGCTCCTCTATTAATGCAGGTGGTGGCAATTTAGCCTTCAGCCCTGCACTCATACACAGCCCTACATACAGCTATGTCTTTGTGAATTATTGTATGTCGCTGTTCTGTTTTTGCTGCAAAAATCCCAATATAAAAATGTAAATGTACAAAAATCCCGAGTCATAGATGTATGCAGGAGATGGTAAAAGACTGTAGGAAATGGTCATGTGCATATCACATTTATCATCTCAAAGAGTGAGCTTTCATAAAACTTGATATGTCATAGAGAGACACTAATTGCTAGAACAAGGAGAGCAGGAGATGAAAAAAACATAATATGTGAGGAATGCTCCCCTTACCCCCTGTTCTACCAATCGGTCGGGGTCTCAGCACTCAGAACACCACCGATCAAAACTTTGATAGGTCACTTTTATACGTACGAAAATGAAAATCTTTATGAAAAGTCACTGACCCTTTAAGCTTCTACAGAGTTCCATGAAGGAGAAGCTAGAGAAGCAGCAGTCGAATGTAACTGAATAAGTATGTATATGTATATAAAGGTTTGCTGTTATTTTGGATCTATGGACACTGCACAGTACCTTTTCTCCTATACTATACTATACTATACTATACTATACTACTGTATACTAGGTGTAATTCTCAGTATCTGCTCTTATTCTGTATATATGGACACTGCACAGTACCACTTCTCTTGTCATGTATACTGGGTGTAATTCTCAGTATCTGCTCTTATTCTGTATATATAGACACTGCACAGTACCACTTCTCCTTTCCTGTATACTGGGTGTAATTCTCCATATCTGCTCTTATTCTGTATATATGGACACTGCACAGTACCACTTCTCTTGTCCTGTATACTGGGTGTAATGCTCAGTATCTGTTCTTATTCTGTATATATGGGCACTGCATAGTACCGCTTCTGTCCTGTATACTGGGTGTAATTCTCAGTATCTGCTCTTATTCTGCATATATGGACACTGCACAGTACCACTTCTCCTGTCCTGTATACTGGGTGTAATTCTCAGTATCTGCTCTTATTCTCTATATATGGACACTGCACAGTACCACTTCTCCTGTCCTGTATACTGGGTGTAATTCTCAGTATCTGCTCTTATTCTGTATACAGTATATGGACACTGCACAGTACCACTTCTCCTGTCCTGTATACTGTATGTAATTCTCAGTATCTGCTCTTATTCTGTATATATGGACACTACACAGTACCACTTCTTCTGTCCTGTATACTGCGTGTAATTATCAGTACCTGCTCTTATTCTGTATATATGGACACTGCACAGTACCATTTCTCCTGTCCTGTATAATGGGTGTAATCCTCAGTATCTGCTCTTATTCTGTATATATATATATACACTGCACAGTACCACTTCTCTCCTGTATACTTGATGTAATTCTCAGTATCTGCTCATATTCTATTGATATGGACACTGCACAGTACCACTTCTTCTTTCCTGTATACTGGGTGTAATTCTCAGTGTCTGCTCCTATTCTTTTTATATGGACCCTGCACAGTAGCACTTCTTCTTTCCTGTATACTGGGTGTAATTCTCAGTGTCTGCTCCTATTCTTTTTATTGTATACTGGGTGTCATTCTCAGTGTCTGCTCCTATTCTTTTTATATGGACACTATGCAGTGATGCAAACTGAGTTTATAGAAATTATTTGGGAGACTACATTTGGATTTTTTCCATTATGTGCAATAATAGAAGCACTAGAGATGGGCAAAGCGTTTCTGAACTACTTGGATTCGTTATAAGTTTCACAAAATTTCTTCTGCCAAATGAATCCACAGTTTTGATGATTCGTTTTGGACAAATCATGCAAAAAAGGCGCCAGCACCATTTTACTGTGATATTTGGCAGGGAAAACAGGAGAGATGATGAAGATGGAGAATTACATGGCACTGGAGGTGCTTGCCCTGATTGGCTCAGAAGCTTCTCCCATCAATGGTTGGAAGGGGGTCAGCATGAACAATGGCCTTGGGCATCTGATGCAAGAATACCAGGAGGAAATACAAGCACAGCATGAGGCAGGCCTGACTTTCACCAAGGGGGTGTGTAGTACCTCAGACCTGGCATACTACAAATTGTTTATATTATTGTGTGATGTGTTTTATTGTTTGCTTCTGGCCATATTTCCCATTAAGTAAAGGTTAGCAAAGGTTGGTAGGAACAGGTTTAACAACCCTATTCCTCCACTATTAATAGAAGTGGTCTGGTACTGCTATTCTTACCATGAGGGGGAGTTCCTGCCTATAGACAGAGAGAAGGGGATTCAACCTGCATACCTCATGCTCCCTTTACAAATTTCTCGGGGAGAACCACTCCAATTGTCTTCAAGTAAAGCCTTGAAATTCCACACAGCAGAGTGAACTACAGTAAGGTGAGCAATTATAGCCAAGCCACCCATCACCAAACAACCACTAGGTTAGTATAATCTAAGTCCTGAATTGCCACCATCCAACCTGTGTCCATATCCCTGCTGGTGTCAGAGGAGATTTATATTTAAAGCCTGCTGCTGCTGTAGGTATTTCAAGTTATACATTGCACTGTATAAATGACGTCTTCACGCACATCGCAGGTCCTTTGACAGGTTCTGCTGTATGAAGATAGAAGAGACTGCTGCAGTGCGATCAAGTGAATGAGGTGAGTTGTTGTTTTTTTGTTTGTTTTTTTAACCCCTAAATGGCCATATTCTTTTGCATTCTGTCTTAAGAATACTATTTTTCTGCAATATAACCATGTTATAACGGAAAATAATAAAGTGGTTCGGGGTCAAGTTCTGGTCCCGAACTCGAACTTTGACCTGAAGTTCGGCCGAACCCAACGAACCCAAACTTCCACAGGTTTGCTCATCCCTACTAGAGAAGCAAAGTGTAAGGACGATTGTTCACAACTGACACTTATCAACTGGCCTATCAACTACCTGTGTAGCCATGAATCCGGTAACAATTGTGAAAGTGCATTTTATGTACCAGTCCATGCATGCTAAGAACTGTACAAATCTGTTTACATTTAGTAACGAACGATTTTGATGTTCAAGTGTCTCATCATTGCTTCCTGCACTGCTACACTTTACTGTCATCCACAGCTCTACCAAGGACCCTGCCAACATCAATGGCACCTAGACTGTCATCAGGCAGGAGAACCCCAGAACCAGAATGAGCTCTGAACAGAAGAAAGGTGTGCCCTTCCCATCACCGCACAGCCGAAGGGAGCGACAGAGTGAGTGAGTACAACTACTACCATTCATGCGACTATCACTCAGATCCTGCTCTCCTTCCCGGCTATATGCTGTAGTATCGCGTAATTTTAATAAATAACAACAAAAAACAAGTCAAATGTTCTTAATATTACAGGCAGTGTTGGATTTTCATTATGGCATCATGATATTTTGTGGTTCTGTACAACCTCCGCGGCCTCTATACTATTGATCCTACCGTACCTCTGTATACCTCCAATTCCATATGTGTTGTTCCTCTTCAGATGCACTACACTAAGCACTGTGCAAACTTATAGGGTTTGCCCAGGAAAAACATGGCTGCTTTCTTCCACAAACAGCTCATAGTTTGTGTGTGGTATTGTGACTAAGCCACTTTCTTTTCAATGGAGACAGATAAGAATCATGGCCACCCATGTGGAGCTGTTTCTAGAAGAAACAAACCATATTTTCCTCATCCTGAACATCCCCTTTTCTAAAATGTGGGTGTAAAGTGCTTCTTGGTTGATGCAGTCTAAGGATTTCAGACATTGGGGCCCGGTAACAGTCTGAAGGCTTCTGTATATGTCATATGTCAGTGAGGGATCCTCATGGTCCTGTTATGAAGGGGATGCTGATGTCTTCATCACTACTGTGGTAAGACAATGGTAGAGCTGAGTTGTTTTCACTGGTCCGTGTAGGTCTTGGTTTCCATAGGACTTTCTTGGCTTAGGATGGCCTGAAAACAAAATATTAAAATTACGTTACACAAGGACAGTAATATTTACTATAAAGGCATGCTATTCTCTGCTATGGGGCCCTGGATAGAGGTGGGCCCAACTACTTGTATTATCATGTGGGGAAGGTGGTGCGCTAATTTTGGTGGGATTGATCAACTAACTTCGTTGTATGGGGCTGTACTGACTGTCTCTGACAGATACTGTGAACCCTCCACTGTTTTCATGAGTGGTTAGCCACCTTCAAAGGGTTTGGTAGTGACCTACTACAGTCTCCCCATTTAAAAGACATGCATGCTCAGCTGGACCTGGAGGGCATGTGAATGTGGGAGTCGGGAGGAGTAGCTGTTAGCCAAATTAGCATTTAGATGACAACAATGGAGGGTGCATGTCCAAACTTAGACCATCATTTTGTGCTCCACAGGTTCAACCATTGATCGTTATTTGAGAGGCAAAAAAAAAAGAAAAAACATTTTCATGTCTTTCCATGTCTGTCAGTTTTGTACAATTGCTTGATTAGTAGTGATGAGCGAGCCGAAGCGGCAATATTCAGGATTCGCACGAATATTGCCCGCTTCGGCTCGGCATCCCGAGCCAGCGCGGACTCGTGATGATTCGTGCGTCACTGCCAGTTTGAAATGCCCGGTTTTTTCAGCCAATCAGCATCAAAGGGAAGCCTGTGGGAACGCCTGCTGTGATGTAACATCCCCTATACCTCCCCAGCAGTGATTGGCTGGCAGTGACATGTGACCTAAATTTACATAAGGAAGGGACCTGCAGCATCAGCCTCATTGTGCTTTTGGGAAGGAGAAGAGACAGACAGAGACAGTGTTAGCTCGTGTAGTGTGTGCAGCAAGTAGTTAGGAGTTAGGATAGGAAGCCTTAACAGTCTTTTTAAAGGGTTTCTGTCACCAGTTTTTTCGGTATGAATCAGGCTGACATTAGAGATGTGCTAATGTCACCTGATTCCAAATATATATCTGTTTTATTTACTGGTGCCCCCATTTTTATATAAAATGAACTTTTATTTTATGCTAATAAGGCCTCTAGGTGCAAGGGGCGTTAATTTTGCTCCTAGAGGCTCTGTTGATTGACAGGACCAGGCAGAGAAGAAACACTCAGTTCACCATAGATTTTAAGGACCTTCAATGATGTCATGACCATGTGATCAGTCACATGGTTTAGGAGGAGACAGGCTGTTTGTGTGATCCTAACCATGTGACTGATCACATGGTCATGACATCATTGAAGGTCCTTAAAATCTATGGTGAACTGAGTGTTTCTTCTCTGCCTGGTCCTGTCAATCAACAGAGCCTCTAGGAGCAGAGGTAACGCCCCTTGCACCTAGAAGCCTTATTAGCATAAAATAAAAGTTCATTTTATATAAAAATGGGGGCACCAGTAAATAAAACAGATATATATTTGGAATCAGGTGACATTAGCACATCTCTAATGTCAGCCTGATTCATACTGAAAAAACTGGTGACAGAAACCCTTTAAAGACTATTTATACTCTGAAAAACAGTATACAGTATATACTGTAAGCCTGTATTCTATGTAGGAATAGGAAGCCACAATAGTCTTTTAAAAACCAATTGATTCTCTAAAGAAAACTATACAGTATATGCTGTAAGCCTGCATTCTGTGCAGAGCTGTGCCTGGTACACCTTGTCCAGCCACATAGATCAAACTATACATCTCTAGGGGGGGCGTGGCCTGCACGCTGATGGCGCCGGTCGCATAACTCGCTAGCTCCGCTCTGGGCATCCTAAAACGGCTCACACCGGCTATTTAACAGACTTTCCAAGACCCCTTTTGCGACCCACAGTCTCCGCTAACATGGGGAAACTTAGAAAGAGGCAGCCGCTGAAGAAACTCACTGAGTTTTTTGCTAAGTCTCCCTCCACCGGCCCGGACCGCGCGGCCTCTCCGCCATCTTTATGCTCCGGGGGAGCCTCACCAGCCTCTATTTCAGGTACTCCGCCGGCATTGCAGGTCGTCCAACATCCGAGCTCTCCCTCTGTGCCGTTAACGGAAGACTATATGCGCTCCATGTTGGCTACCTTACGTACCTCTCTCAAAGAGGATATGCTGTCGCTGCTTAAGGAGTTTCGGCGGGAACTTCAAGGCCTAAGGGAGCGCACATCACATGTAGAGACGAAAATGGCGGAATTTGCCGCCTCACATAATGCGTTGATAGACGCTCATGAAGCCTTAGAGGAGGATTTCCTTCAGCTCAAAGGCAAAATGCAAGATATGGAGGATCGGCATCGGAGGAATAATGTGCGACTAAGGGGAATTGCAGAATCGGTGGAGTCTGAGGCCTTGGAACCTCTTTTGCAAGACATGCTTAAAACAGTTATTCCCTCTGCATCTGACATGGACTTACTTATTGACCGTATTCACAGGATCCCGAAACCTAAAGGTCTGAGCTCGGATGTGCCGCGTGATGTGGTGGCGCGGATCCATTTTTACCATGTCAAGGAAAAATTCCTCAAGGCGCTGCGCCAACATCCTGCCCCAACTCCTCTTTTTCAAGGGTTCTCGGTCTTCCCCGATCTGTCTGCTGCTACGCTCTCAAAACGGAGAGAATATGCCCCTATCACCAAGATCCTGCGTGACAACCATGTTCGTTACCGGTGGGGCTTTCCGGTCAAGCTGATTATTACCCATGATGGAACACAGCGTACCTGCTTATCACCGAAAGCTGCTGCGGGCGCCTTGCGGGATCTGGGATTCTTGTCTGAAAGCAAGGCAATAGACCAAGACCCCCTCTCTAAGCTGGATAGAATCTTGCCGGACTGGGACATTGCCTGAAATCTTTCCCTGCTCTTACTGGGTCTATGGAAGATGTCCAGGGGTCGGGACGCGTGAGTGACTGTGCTCTGCATTATCTCCCCCACCCTCTGTGCTTTTCTTTAACAGGAGCCCTACCTTGAGGTCTCCTTGGACTCTTAATGTCATTTTGGTTGACACCGTTGACCGTTACTATTTTTCTTATTTCTGTTTGGTTGTGTTTTGTTTTTCTCTCTTTGTTTCAGGTGCAGCCTTCTACGATCTTCCTTATGATTGGTAGCTATCCTTTTTTGGTTTGGCATGTGGCTAGCTGCTTAACCCCCTGGCTATGGGTCGAGGGTCCTACTAGATTTTTTGCGGCCTCAATATGGGGTTAAAAGTGTACGCTAATAATGTACGGGGACTAAACTCCCCGTTTCGGCGATCACAGCTATGGGCAGATCTCCTCAAGTCTCGGTGTGACATTGCCTTGATTCAGGAGTCTCACTTATTAGAGGTGGATCAAGTTAGGTGTACACACCGACGCTTCCCTCATATGTACTTTTCCCCAGCTGTTAAAAAGAAAAAAGCTGGTACTTTTATTTGTGTTAGTGCTTCAGTATCTTTCTCCTTTCAGGAATGTATAACAGATTCTGCGGGTCGATATGTCATCCTGTTGTGTACGATTGATGGGGCTCAATTCACTATTGTATCAGTGTACGCACCCAATGTCCGACAGAAGTCTTTTCTGAATAGACTTTTCAAGAAGGTCCTTAAGGTGGCCCATGGAGCCATAATTATGGGGGGTGACTTTAACATCCCGGTAGACACAGACATCGATTGCTACACCTCAGCTAAATCCAAACGGGAGGATCTTTGGTCCTCGCTTTTGGACTTCCCTCTCCACGATATCTGGCGTTACCAACATGCTAGTGAAAAGGGGTTCACGTTCACTTCCACTACTTGTGTATCCCAGTCCAGGATAGATTATTTTTTGGTTTCTAGAGATGTACTAACTAAAGTAACTGAGTCGGACATTGGGTGCGCTACCTGGTCTGACCATGCGCCGATTTCTCTGAGTCTAGACACTGGCCTCCCTAACCTACCTACCCCTCCATGGAGACTCAACCCGTATTTGCTCACTGATAAACGCCGAGTAGAGGAGTACACAGTCAAATTGCAGGAGTACTTTGACATCAATAACACCCCGGATGTCTCAACCTCAACTGTTTGGCTTGCTCATAAGGCCTATATGCGAGGAATACTCCTTCAGTCTGCCTCTAGGCTTAAGAGGTGCAGAGAAAATCACATGGCTGCTGCCATCAAGGAGTTGGAAATTGCTAATCAGTTATATAAAGAATCTCCCACCCATTCTCAGCTAGAGCGAGTTAAACAACTGAGGATGCAGCTTCGTTCACTGCTTCTCTACAAGTATGATAAAGTGCTCCGGAGACTGAAATCCAAGTTTTATCATGCAGGAGATAGGGCGGGACCTTTATTGGCTCACCGGCTCAAGCGTAAGATGGCGGAAGGGAGAATTGATAAGTTACACTATCGCGATTCAATCATTTCTCATCCTCAGGAGATAGCGAATGCTTTTGCATCTTATTATGGACAGTTATATAATCTGGCAGATGACCCTTCCACGCCCCAACCTACCTCTGCTGTTATTCAATCTTTCCTGTCATCTTTATCTCTTCCATCTGTCTCCCCAGACCAACTCGCTTCTCTCAATTCCCTCATACTGGAAAGTGGAGTCCTTTCTGCTCTTAAATCTATTCCTTCTGACAAAGCCCCGGGACCTGATGGGTTCATGTCCTCTTATTTCAAAACGTTTCAGTTACAGTTAGTTCCGCATCTCTGTACCCTGTATAATACCTTTATGACCTCAGGGCATATACCGTCTTCCGCCCTATCTCCTTATTAAATGTAGACTTGAAGCTGTATGCTAAAATCTTGGCCACTCAAATCAACACTATACTTCCTTCTCTGATCAATCCAGATCAAGTTGGCTTTGTTTCTGGCAGGCAGTGTAGGGATGGGCCTCGGCGCATGGTCAATCTTATACAAATTGCTGGTATATCTAAAACCCCCACACTCTTTGTATCCCTCGACGCTGAAAAAGCGTTCGATAGGGTGCATTGGGGATACCTGGGTATGGTTCTTCAGAAATTTGGTTTCTGTGGGCCCATTCTCTTGGCTATCCTAGCCCTATATACCACACCCTCAGCGAAGGTGCTAGCCTCTGGCTTTATGTCTGATGTGTTCAAAATTACTAACGGCACTAGGCAGGGGTGCCCGTTATCCCCACTAATCTTTGCCATGGTAATGGAACCTCTAGCAGAATCTATACGTAGTGACTCATGGATATCAGGTGTTCTTGTCAATGGCCACTCTCACACCATTGGGTTATACGCGGATGACATAATCCTCGCTCTTACCAATCCAGAAACTTCATTGGTTGCTGTGTTATCTATCATCGATGGTTTCTCTAGATGTTCATATTATAGGCTGAATGCTTCCAAAACTAATGTATTATCTGTTGGGGTGTCGGAGGAAGCCGGAGGCCGGCTCAGGTCCAATTATCCCTTCCACTGGTCCGCAAAATCTATTTCCTATCTGGGTATTGATTTGACCACCTCTGTCTCAGAAACTCTGTCTACCAATATTGCTAACCTGCGTTCGGATTTAAAGAAAGACTATGCTAATATGTCTAACATCAATCTTTCCTGGGTTGCCCGTATACAAGCTGCTAAAATGTTTTCCTTGCCAAAGATTTTATATTGTTTTAGATGTTTGCCTTTGATTATTCCCACGAAGCAGATTGCACTACTTCAGTCAGATCTCATGTCCTTTATATGGGGTAATAAAAGTCCAAGAATTGGTAAAACCGCACTTTACCCCCCAATCCGCTTAGGCGGTCTGGGGGTCCCAGATATTTCTAAATATTACTGGGCTAGTCTTGCCGAGCAAGCCTTAGAATGGTGGTCTCCATCTACCCCTCAACAATGGATCAACATAGAGGAGTCGTATACTAAACGTACATCCTTGAAAGAGCTCCTAGCTGCCCGCACCATTAAGTACTTCTCCGTTACATTCCCTCTTGCGACTATGCAAGCAACTTGGCTAGCGTGGTCTAAATTGATCTCCACTCAGTTGCACCTCCAGGTTCCTATCTCCTGTTTACCTCTCAAAGCTTTGGAACACCACATCCCCTCTATTTCCTTAGCTGATTGGGTAACTAGGGGTATTCACTCTGTGGGTTGTCTTTTTGATGGGTCCTCACTGATGGACTTTGCCGCTCTCCACACTAGATACTCATTACCCAATAGTTTGTTTTATCAATACCTGCAGGTGAGGCATCTGCTGCACTCTGTCAACCCCAATGTGCCGCAACTGTCTGGTGGTAACTCCATACTTGGGTTTCTCAGTGGTAAGTCACCTAAGAGGCCTAAAATTTCTCTTTTCTATTCGCTGTCTTTGGATCCCATCTCAGACAAAAAACAAGTTCACATGATAAGGTGGGAGCAGGAATTAGATAGATCTTTCTCTGTATCCCAATGGCATCTGGCTATGTTCTGGTCCTTTCGCTGCACTAAATGTATAAACCATATCGAACAGGCTAGGAAGACACAGCTCAGATGGTACTTAACACCAAATAGACTTGCTCACCTGACTCCCGGTTATTCTTCCCTTTGCTGGAGGCAGTGCGGTAATGTTGGGACTCCCTTACATATGTGGTGGTCATGCCCCTCCGTTCGGCGGTTTTGGTCTTCGATAGCAGACCTGATTGTAGAGGTGTCAGATTACAAAATTGTAGCCTGCCCAGAACTGTTCATGTTAAACATTGGCTTGGCATCCCTTCCCAACACTTGCAGATGGGTTATTTTCCATATCTTATCAGCAGCAAGGACTGTCATAGCTAGGACGTGGAAACTACCAGATCAGCCTATCTTGGCTGAAGTGGTGCAGTCTGTCAATTATCACATGCACTGTGAACTCACTTTTGCTTCCAATACACAATCCAGGATAGCCACTCATAATCAGTGGCTACTCTGGTTATCCAGCAGGTTCGCTATTCCCCTCCCGGATGGCTTCCTGTAACTGTATAACTCCACAAATGTGCTTTGTGCTTTGATGATGTGTAGCTCTCTTTATGCCATGTATCACTGCTATACCGATCTGTAGTACCAACATGCTTAATTTGTCTTGTTAGAAGGTACTGTACTGCCTGTTTGGTTTGTTTTTTATTTTATTTTATTTCACGGTTGCGTATGTGCACTGTTTGTTGTTACTATATTGACAAAAACTTAATAAAAAACTATTGAAACCAAACTATATACATCTCTAAACAGATATATTCCTGTGCATGACTGTGCAGTGACTAGTGATACATTTCATCAGCCTGCTATATACCTCAGAGTCTATAGATACCGTATTGATCTG
>ONZH01005722.1:0-28737 GCA_900303285.1 Rhinella marina | reverse complement strand
TTAAGTTGAGCACTCACAGGGAAGTGTTTGCGCTGGCATTAGGCCAAAAAGGAGTGAACACTGGACATTCGGCCTTGAATTTACAACATTATATTCTAGATGTCATGAAAACCAATGCGAGCATCAGCGGTAAATTATTAAATATAAGAATTTAGTCTGGGCAGAAATGTATAATGAAAAGACAAATGATTACTTTTACATGCCGCCAGCACAGCCCCTAAGATGGCGCAGGTGGACCCTGCCGAGCTTCCAATGCAGACACATCCCCCTGCATATCACTACCCCCTTAGTCTCCGTCTTCAGAGGGGTGGACCTGTAAAGTATGTCAGTGCCAAAACCACGCCCGCGGCTCACCTCCTTGTATTCAGTTATCACACAAGATGGCACGTCCTACGCACCCCAATTTCCGTTCCAGCAGCCATCTTAACTAATCCCATTCCCACTCCGGTGGCCATCTTAACTCCTGCAACTTCCTTTCCAGGTGGCCATCTTAACTGAGGGAACATCAGTCCCCGCCCAGCGGCCATCCTAGCTACTGGTATTCTCCGTGACACGGCTACAAGTAGGAAACAATACACATAGATGCAAGTAGCACCACAAAGAGTACTCAACTTAGTAAATGAAGGATATGCACATACCTATAATTAGTTATGATTATTGTTTAATTAGATGAAATGACTTAACCTCTATGTTTTTCTGTTACTAGGATTAAGTCAGCACTTGGAGGCAACTTCTCGATTCCTAACAGGTTGTTGTGATGATGCAGGTGTTCAGGACTCCAGGTTAAGGGGAACCAGGTGAAGATGTTTGGTTAGGTCCTGCATTTGATACAAGGTTAAGTGAAGTACTTGGTCCTAGGTGTCCTGCCCATGCTAGAATCACAAAAGGAGAGGATCGTGACAGAAATTGTCTCACCTGTGGTAAACTGTAGCTTGACATAAGATGCCGCACAAGTAGTGAGGAAGAAAAAAAAATGTAGACAGGCAGTGAAGAACATCACCAAGCTAATGAAAGCTGTAGAGATGCACCCCGATGGTAAACTGAATCCAGAGTAGTGAGAAAAAAGCATGTAGAAAAAAAATAAAGGGTGCCTGAAAGATAACGAGCTCACAGGTGTCTGATTGTGAGTATTGGGGAAAGTGTAGAGAGACAGAGAAAGTGTCAAGTATTATTATGAATGTTATCACGGTAATTTTAAACCACCTCCCAAACGGAGAAAGGAAAAACTAAGTCTTCCACCTTATAATGGTCCTGGGTAATGGACCTGCACCATCTGCAGGACCCGGAACCCAGATTGGAGAGAGTTATGCTGTATGTGGTACTCCTCGACCACACCACATGGATTCTATTCTGTGTTAACTGAGCCCAGATCACTGTCCCCACAAACACCCATGTTCTTAGAGATGACACAAAGACAGATGAAAAAAAAAAAAGGTAGACCAGTATTAGGAAACGAGCAATCCAGTATTGGCTGTGCCCTCAAACATTTTAGCAGATTAAAGTCCAGCTCCAATGATATCCCTCACTCTGGGTGATAAAGAAGTAGTCCTGTTTTTGATTGATACTGGAGCAGCCAAGACAGTTGTGCACAGCAAACATGTCCTCCCCTGACTTAATCTCCACGATCACCAGTCCTGGAATAGGAGTGGATGGGAAAGTAGTACACTCCCCTTTAACAGAACCCATCCATGTTAGACTTGCCCTTAACCAAGAAGTGCTTGCCCGGTTGCTGGTCAGTGATACTGTCCCCTGTGGCCTCCTGGGTAGAGACTTGCTTGCAGCATCGCATACCAGGAGGATCGCACTGTGAAACTAACAGGTGACCTTTTTAATGACCAAGAACTTTGTTAGCAGTTAGTGATAAAACTCCCTGGTCCATGTTTATGTCAGTACTCCCAAAAGATGAGAAGGAAGCCCTGCTTGCAGTATCCCTTGAGTATGGCACCGTCGGATTCCATATGTCAAACATTCCGAGACTTTATGAAAAAGATTGTATCCCCTTCTACCGCTCTTTTGTACCCTGAGAAAAAGAAAAGTAAGAAGAGCAAAACCAGCCCAGTACCAGGTGCCTACGTGCTGTCAATGAAGCTACAGTTTTTAATACCCCCATTGTGTCTAATTCACACACCTTGTTGACTCAGGTTCCCACTACCTCTACCCACTACACAGTAATTAATTTGGCTGATGTTTTCTCTTCCGTACCACTACATCCAGACAGTTGGTATTTGTTTGCCTTCAAGCAAGAGGGTAATAAGGTATACTTGGGTGAGGGAGCCCAGAACTCACCCAGTTTGTATACTACAGCCATGTCGCCATGACTGCAAGGTGTCAAAAACAAAACTTCAGTTTTGCTGCATTCCTTCCTGGGGTGACACATCTCACCCCTGAATGAAAGAAGTCTGTGGAGGACACCCCTTTGTCCAGAAACGTGAATGCTCTGAGGACATTTTTTGGGCCTCGTTTCTTATTGCAGACCTTGGACATGCACGTTTGGTGCCGTTTTTTTATGATTGTTTGTCCTCTAGCCCCTTCCACTTTACAGAAGAGGTAGTAGATGGATGCCTTTCATGTTGAAAGGCTGGTAATTTGGTACTCCCCCGCACTGGGTCTATCAAATTATTACATTTAGATTGTATTCTATAGAAGTGAATGGCCCTGCCTCAGCTGCCTCATATAACTGCATGGCCAGCAACAACGCCCAGTGGCATATTACTCAGCCCAACTTGACCCCGTGGCCAGAGGTGCCCCTTTCTGCAGAACTGTAACAGTTGTACAAGTCATGCTTGATAAAAGCTCTGACATAGTTCTGAGGCACAAAGTGACAGTGCTTGCTCCTCATGATATTACATTAATCCTCACACAAGTATAACCCAAAAATCTTTTAGATGCCCGCCTTTTGACAATGCAGTGTTCCATTTTGTTACCTGACAATGTTACTGTCCAAAGGTGTAATACTTTGAATCCAGCCACCCTGTTGCCTCTGGAGCTAGGGGGGAGGGAAGAGTTAGGGTACCTCACGACTGTTTGGAGATGATGTCACAAGAGACAGTGGGATGTGGTAAGTCAGACATTAGATAATCCAGATCATGTGCTCTTTGTGGATGGATCGAGGTATGGCCAGGATGGCAGGTACTACACAGGTTGGGCAGTGGTGACTAAACATGACACTCTAAAAAGTAGAGTCCTTACAACCAACATTTACACTGATTCCAGGTATGCCTTTGAGTCCATGACTATGGGCCCATTTGGAAAGCCAGAGACCTCATGACCGTTTCTGGTAAACCCTGAAAAAAAATAAAAAATTTTAAAAATGGGGAAGCGGTGAGGTCTCTGATGGAAGCCCTCATGTTGTCAATTTGAGTGGCGGTGAAAAAGAAAAAAAAAAAAACAAACAAACAAAAGGCCACAGTGAAACAGACACAGAGGAGGCGAAGGGAAAAGCCAAGGCAGATCAGGTGGCATAAAATGGCTACCAAATTGCCTAGGCAGACCCCTGCCTTAGTGGCCACAGCTCAGGTCCCTGAAATAACTCCTCCTGTCTCCCTGGAAGTTCTTAAGACCTTATAGAACTAGGTGGAGAAGGAGGAAAGGGACCAGTGGGTGTAAAAAGGGGGGACTGCAAAGGAAGGACTAATACAGTTTCAAGGAAAACTCTGCCTTCCCAGGTCCCTCTAACCCACGATGGCACAGGGAACCCATGGAGAGACGCACCAGTCAAAAACTGCTGTGTGATTTAGTACATAGTGCATGGTACGCCCAAGGGTTCAGCACT
The DNA here is from genome assembly GCA_900303285.1 of Rhinella marina. Lineage (NCBI taxonomy): Eukaryota > Metazoa > Chordata > Amphibia > Anura > Bufonidae > Rhinella > Rhinella marina. Next base: position 24,965 of record ONZH01005722.1, on the reverse strand, counting down.
GTAGCAGCCAGATGTACTAAAGGATGTATGATTTGTGCCCCAAACAAACATGGGTCAGATGGTCAAGGTACCTCAAAAACACACACCTCACCCCTTGTATCCGTTTCAATGCTTGCAGATTACGTTCAACTACCCAAGGTGGATGTGTATGCATAGATGTGTGATGACTTGTTTTCAGGATGGCCAGAAGTATACCCGGTACCTAAGGTCACAGCCTAGACCACAGCAAAGAAGATTATGACCGAAGTTGTATGCAGGTACAAGGTACCAGAGACCACTGAAGGTGACACGAGTGTTCACAGGTGAAGTGATGCAAGAGGTGATTAAGATTTACGGTGTAGAACAAGCCTAAAGTGCTTCGTACCATCCACAAAGCAGCGGTAGGGTAGGAAAGAACTGAACGGGACACTAAAGTAAAAGACTCAAAAAGCCATGGCACAGACTGATAAGCCATGGACAGAGTGCCTGCTGTTAGCCCTCTTTTCAGTAAGGTATACCCTTAAGCGTAAGACAGGCCTTAGTCCCTTTGAGGTCCTTTTTGGGTCAGCCCCTAGGACAGGATTGTATTTACCACAGCAGCTCCAGATGCAACATGGTTGTCTGACAGATTATGTGATCAGTTTGCACAAGCATTTGACTAAAATACATTCTCGAGTTTTTGCTTCGCTTCCAGATCCTGATAAGGTACCAGGAACCCACCCACTTGTGTCTGGAGATTGGGTGCTGCTAAAAGGACACGTTTGAAAAGTCCTTAAACCGTGGTTTGATGGTCCATTACAAGTGATGTTAACCCCAAGCACATCAGTAAAGCTCAAAGGAAAGCCAGCTGAGAGCTTGGACACACATGTATAGATAGATGCCATAGGAGTCCCAAGGAAGGTCCCCAATGAGTTCAAAGCAAAAGATCATGTCGTAGCGGGATTTGAGTCCGGAGAATAACGCCTCCCCCAACTTGTAAAACCGTGTTATTAGAGTAGGGACAGTGGTGGTCCTGATCCAGTCAAGTCCAGCTTCACAGGGTGATGTCCTATCTAGGGGTCATTGGTCTCAAACTGGTGAAGAAATCCAACTCCCTTTTTCCCCTGGTAAGGTCACCTACAGGTAGGGTCAGACGTGGAAAACATCAGTATTTAGGGGGGACTGTTGAGGTATATGGACCTGATGTAATGTATTCTATTGTCTGCAAATCCTGAGTTTCCCACGTCTTCAAGTTAATGTGAATATAGTGTCCTGATCAATGTGACAAGACAAGAATCAGTGTGTAGAATAGTATATTTTTGTACTTTTATACTTTTATATACCTTTATACTTTGTAACCTTTTGTAAGGCTTGCATATAAAATATATATATATATATATATATATATATATATATAGCTGAAGCAACAAGTCTAAGATGGCGCCTGTACTCTTATCAGTACCACATTCCTGAGGTGGGGATGCAGGACAGTGAGAGGCTTCTCTCCAATCAAGAACTTATACGAGTACAAGAGAGATGCATATGTAGTTTGTTATCTGCATGCTTACGCCCTTTTTGCTGTAATGAATAAATATTTCTGATAATAAAGGAGGAGGTTCAGAGGCTTCTGGTGGGCGCAGAGAGCACGAGCTGAAGAACTTGATACTAAACCCTGAGTTTGTCTCTTGTTCTTTACTACCGAGTGCACCCGTGTTCTAATTAATCTGGAGTGACCGACTGAATTCCAAAAAGGGCAAGTTAAGCCCCCCTAACACTTTGATGTCTGGATTACTTTTTCCATCACATTATACACTGCTCGTTCCCATGGTTACAGACCACCCTGCAATCCATCAGTGGTGGTCGTGCTTGCACACTATAGGAAAAAGCATCAGCCTCTATAATGTGATGGAAAAATGAATATATAAAACATATAAATCCATGAAAGGTCCTCTTTAAGGATCTGGCCCATTTTCATTTTTGCATTTTTGTTTTCTCTTTCCCACATTCCAAAAACTATAACTTTTTTAAATTTTATGTTCATATGGCCATATGAGGACCTTTTTTTGTGGGTAAGCTATGTTTTCAATGGTACTATTTAATTTACTATATCTTGTATTGGAAAATGTGAAAAAAACACAATTCCGACAAGATTTTTTTGGTTTATATTACTGTGCACTAAAAATGACATGACATCCTTATTCTGTGAGTCAATACATTTACGGCAAAACCAAATTTGTATAGTTTTTTTGTTTTACTACTTTGATTCCCTTTTTACTTTGAAAAATTTTTCATGACAGCCATAGGTTTTTTTTATATTTCTATTTTTTTGGAGGGGACACTGACCCTGTTCTGTTCTGACTTCAGTCACTAGCGTTAATTTGTGCCTATGTGCTTGTATGTCTCCTCATTTCTGTATTGCAGTAAAGTCCACATCCCTGTATATGGGCTAAAGGGTGAATAAAGGGTGAATAGACTTGAGGATAATGATCACAAGTCTAGTCCAATACCAAACCAATTAGTTTGCTCAGTGGTTCCACAATCATTGTCCGTAACACCTGTCCGTAACAATCAGCCAATGTAAGCCACTATAGGGAGACTGAAAACAGCCTGACCTAGCAACTGAATCTCTAAGGCCAATTAACTCTTTTGCAGCCTGTAGACAGGAAACATACAGTGGGGGAAATAAGTATTTGATACACTGATAATTTTGCAAGATTTCCTACCTACAATGGAGAGGTCTGTGATTTTTATCATAGGTAAACTTCAACTGTGAGACAGAATCTAAAAAAAAAAATTCAGAAAATCATTGTATGATTTTTAAATAATTCTTTTGCATTTTATTGCATGAAATAAGTATTTGATCACCTACCAACCAGCAAGAAATCTGGCTCTCTTAGACCTGTTAGTTTTTCTTTAAAAATCACTCCTACTCTGCACTCATTCACTCAATCACTCATACACTGAATCAATCACACTCCAACCTCTCCGCCATGTCCAAGACTAAAGAGTTGTCTAAGGACACCAGGGACAAAATTGTAGACCTGCACAAGGCTGGGATGGGCTACAGGATAATAGGCAGACAACTTGGTGAGAAAACAACAACTGTTGGAGCAATTATTAAAATGGAACACAAGATTACTCAATCTTGCTCAGTCTGGGGCTCCAAGCAAGATTTCGTCTTGTGGGGTAAGGATGATTCTGAGAAAGGTCAGAAATCAGCCCAGAACTACACGGGAGGACCTGATCAATAACCAGAAGAGAGCTGGGATCACAGTCTCAAAGATTACCATTAATAACACACTACCCCATCATAGATTAAAATCTTGCAGGGCACGCAAGGTCCCCCTGCTCACTTCAGCACATTGAAGTTTGCCAATGACCATCTGGTTGATCTATAGGAGGCATGGGAGAAGGTCAAGTAGTCAGATGAGCCCAAAATAGAACTTTTTTTGTATCAACTCCACTAGCCATGTTTGAAGGAAGAAGGACGAGTACAACCACAAGAACACCGTCCCAACCATGAAGCATGGGGGTGGAAACATCATACTTTGGGGATGATTTTCTACAAAGGGGACAGGATAGCTGCAGCGTATTGAAGGGAGGATGGATGGGGCCATATATCACAAGATTTTGTCCAACAACCTCCTTCCCTCAGTAAGAGAATTCAAGATGAGTCATGACTGGGTCTTCCATCATGACATTGACCCAAAACACACAGCCAGAGCAACTAAGGAGTGGCTCCGTAAGAAGGATTTCGTAATCACAAGTTCATTAAGCCAAATGTCTCTCTGGGGTTACATATGTTAGCAGTTAGGGAGAAGTGATAATAGCATGCATTACCCATAATTTTGCATTACTGTGCTGTATGCCATTGATTCTTAATGTTCCATACAGATTTGATGCTTTGGTAAGGGGCCGTTCTAGTGCTCTAAGCTTACTTTTGTGTGTTAGGGCAGAGGCTTTTTGTCACAAACGTTCCGGCATCAGGTTGCAGGCATTTGGCTAGGCTTTCAAAAGTGAGATAATTTGACATGTTTTCCTCTTGGTTTGGTTGCTGTTTACCACCCCTTCCCCTCAGCTGTTGTGGGTGTGGTGATTATCTTTCCCCTATTTATCCCTTCCTCTCCCAGTATTCCTTGAGGTTTATACTTTCTGCTGACTTTGTTGTGTGTGGTGTGGATCTTGGCTAAGATCCAGTTGCTGCAATTTCTGCATTAAGATAAGTGTCATTTTCCCTATTGTGTTTATCCTACTTTTCCCTGTTGTGGTTTTGCCTTCTGGAGTCACCTGTTCGTCTGTTCTCTTGGAGGAATGGGTTCACTCTTTCCTCTGTCACTAGCTGCAGGGTTCTTTTGGGTGAGTTTGTTATTAGGTTCCTGTGTATGAACCCTCCTACCACTAAAGCCTGTTCATACTGGTAGTCAGCCAGGGCCTAGTTTCAGGGTTACCTGCAGGAGGTGACCATTTCCCTTGTTTGGTCCTTCTCCCTTCCCTCTTACGCTTGGTGTGGCTATACCCTCTACACCAGAGCGTGACACTTTAGCTCTGTGAGTTGGAGGCATAGGTTGTAATCCTGTCCTGAGCTGACATCAATGGGTTATCCACACTGTAATGCACTTTCTTGCTCAAGCAATCTACTGTATACATCATTATTCAGCCAAATGGCAGGCTTTCTGTTGGTCTAGAGCCTGTTGACTGGCTTGTCATCCCCCATTACATGCATTTGATTGGCTGTCAGCTTCATGAGGTGCTCTGACAAAAAGACACATGCTGATTGGCTTGGGCTTGCAGCCAGTAGCCTCTTTTGAATATGGTATCGGCATGAACACTGGTTATAAAATAAAGTGAAAAGTGGCTGCAACAGACGCGACCATCTGTGGAACTATCGTAAGTTGAATATACCTTCAAGTTACAATGGCTCAGAAAAGGCTAAGGTAACTTGAAACCATCGCAACTCATGGCCATCACAAGTTGGTGGATTCCTCTCATGATAAAATTATGCAAGAGATATTGCACCCCTGTGGCCTGAAACAGAGAAAGTAAACATACTGGAAGATTGACTGGCAAATTGCAACGTATGTAAGATCTGACGGTCCATGCATCATCTGAACTGTGAACATCTGAACTACTGTAAGCATGTGTATTTGCATTTTGCTACAATCTTCAGTAAAGATTGGTTGTTTATTACAAATCCGTGCTGATATTTGCTTGCCCTAATACCTGTCTATCTGCCTTGCACTCTACTACTTACCAGCACCAAGGGCACCCCAAACCACCACCAGGTAGGATATGTACTCTGCTGACAGATGCCATTTGTGCTGTCTGCATCTTTTGAGGCCCCATAGAAATGAATAGGTCCAGATCTGAGCCGCAAAATATGTAGCTCGGAGGCCATGAAAACAACATCCGTGTGAATGTAGCCTTAGACTGTAGTTCTATTGAAATAGCTGAAATAAATAAGAAAGTTGAAAGTTGTAGCCTCCTAGGGGCTAAAAAAAAGTTGAAATTTTTTTTCAAAATTCTAAAAATAAAATTGAAATCACCCTACTTTCTTCAAAGTTAAAATAAAATAAATAAAAAATATTATCATGGGCATCACTGCATCCTAAAACGCCTGAACTAATAACATATAAAACTATTTCTCGCATTCACAAATGGCGTAACAGGCAAAAATATAAAAATGGACGATTCGTCATTTTTTCATTGCTTCATTTACCCCCAAAAAATTGAATAAAATGTTATCACAAAGTTACGCACACTCCAAAATGGTATCAAGAAAAAACTACAGATCCTCCTGCCCCATACAGCTCTGTTGACATAACTAGAAAAAAAGTTATGGGGGTCAGAAAAAGGTAATCAAAAGAAAAATATAAATATTGTATCGTTGTAATCCTACTGACCCAGAGAATGAAGGACACAGGTCAGTTTTACCACATAGGGAACATTGTAGAGACAAAAAACATAAAACTGCGGCGGACTAGCGTTTTTTTTTCCAATTCCACCCCATTTGGGATTTTTTTTTCCCACTTCCTACTACATTGTATGCCATATGAAATGGTGCCATTAGAAAGTACAACTTATCCCTCAAAAAACAAGCCATCATACGGCTATGTGAAAGCAAAAATAAAAATGTTATGGTTCTGGGAAGACAGGGAAGAAAAATGTAAGCACAAAAATTAAAAGAAAACATGGTATTCAAGGGGTTAAAACACTAGACATTCAAATGGTTATTGTGCCAACTAAATTGCTGTTTAGTAATGCCATCTAAATATAACCAGAGATCAGGTCATATCTATTTTTCTCTTGCACTCACGTATTAGTGACCTTTTTGCCACCTAAGGGATTCAGGTATAAAGTACAGACTGAGACCTGGAGGAAGGAAATGTTCCTGTTGCTAGCACTGTATACGCTGCATTATTTTCAGCTAATATGTATGAGTTACAGTAATGCAGGGGAGCAATGAGCCACGGAAAGTTTCAACACCTTGGAGCAGATGGATGCAAACGTTACCAGCGTGGTCTGTTGTAGAAATACAGACTGGACCTTCTACAAGGGCAACAGGTGTTCATCATGGATGACGCTAATGACATACAAGCAATACCATGTCTGCACTAACTTTCTATTTGTTAGCATCTGGTGGTATTTTACAACAAATGGCAGCTCATGAGAACTTTTTCTGCAAGCTGCCATCGCATGCATAGTAGGGTGACCAGACGTCCTCTTTTCCCCGGACATGTCCTACTTTTGGGCATTAAAAAAATGTCCGGGGGGAATTTGAAAATCGTCCGGGATTTTGTTGGACTTCCTTAAACTGTTTGAGGCAGTCCAACAAAGTCATTTTAACTTTTAAAATGGCCTTTAGGGTTAAAAATAATAAAAACAAACTCACCTTTTCCACTTGTTCGCGGCGCAGCCTGTCCGGTGTCTTCTTTCTTCTTTCACCTTGCAGGACCTGCAAAAGGACCTTTGGTGACGTCACCGCGGTCACCACGTGGTGAGTGCGCTCACTGCGCGGTGACGTCACCAAAGGTCCCTTTGCAGGTCCTGCAAGGTGAAAGAAGAAAGAAGACACCGGACCGGCGGCGCGAACAAGTGGAAAAGGTGAGTTTTTTTAATTATTTTTAACCTCTAAGGGCCATTTTAACAATTATTTTCTGTTATAACCATGTTATAACGGAAAATAATAAAGAGAAGTTCGGGTCCCCATTCCCTGGGGTATAGTGTAATGGCATTACACTATACCCAGGGAATGGGGGACCCGAACTTCCCTTTATTATTTTATTTCTGAAAAGGAGCACACCTTCTTTTTTTTTATTTTATTTGGGGGGGGGGGGGGTTCGGTATAGAACATGCTGCGATTCTCACGCAACGCAGAACTGAAGCATGAAAAAAAACAGACCCATTGAAATGAATGGATCAGGATTCAGTGCGGGTGCTATGCGTTCTCGCTCGTGTGAAAGAGGCCTTTATGCTGAGGTAAGAAGTGCAGTTTATAAACACTTTATGCTGAGGTAAAAAGTGCAGTTTATAAATACATGCTACTGGATGGACACTTTACCTTTTCCCACTCTCTAACAAAAAAAACACTTTTGCCTGGAAATGTGGCAGGAGCATACCATACTAAATTACATTTTGCCAATACAATATGAACATGTGCAGTCGTGAAAAAGTGAGGACAGTACTGGTTTTAAAAAAAAATGGGTGGATATATCAGTATTTGACTAGAAAAAAATGGTAGCAGCCATGCAGCATGATGATAAAATAAACGTACAGATGGAATAAAAGTACAAGATCCAAACCAGTGCAAGGTAAAAGCAGAGAAGCAGTCAGGCGGCAGTATTAAAATAATGAAAGCTGGAACTGAATTGGTTCTTGTGGATAACTCCTCCAACTTTCCCTTAGTATAGGGCTGTACGGCAACACTGGTCGTGCAACAACTGTCGCGGCCAGGAACGCTGAGTAGCGCATCCCATAGAAATGAATGAGGTCCACGCCACAGTCGCAAGAAGTCCAGCCCTGTTGAATTTCTTGCGACTGCATCTGTGATCCCATTCATTTCTATAGGATCCCCACTACTCAGCGATCCTGGCCGCGACAGGTGTTGCGCAACCAGTGCCGCTGTGTAGCCCTAGCCTTAGGGTGCTGGCACATGGAGCACTTTTGACATGCAATCAGGATGCAGTTTTTTATTGTAGAAAGTTTTTTATTGTTGAAATTAATTAAATAATTCCCACTATGCAGAACACCAGGGTTTAAAGAGGCTGCTAAACTGGCTAAATTGAAAACTGTATCCTGACTGCATGTGAGAGCTGCATTGTGGGCCAGCACCCTTAGGGTAGGATTACAGGGCACGGGGGTGTACTGGCTGTGAACCACACTTTCCTGAAAACCATGCCCCTACTGAAGTAACTCATTACAAACTGATTGGTTTTTTACAGTGCATTGCTAATGTCCACATGGTGGCCGAAAAAACGGCCTATTAACAATGTACAATGAAAGAACAATCATTGAAATTAGCTACTTGAATACCAATAAGAATTGCTGGGCTGTGCGGTTCTTGCCACAGCCGCTAATCAGCTGGTTTTGATATATTTCCTCCAATGTCCCTCTCTCCTATATACATCCATGTCCATAATATATTCTGCTGAAGTCGTAATTTTACATGCACCTTAGCCACATTCATAAACACTCACTTTTTCACAATTTCTGACATTTAATGCTACCACACATTCCCTCTCTTAGCTAGGATCACTACTATAGTTCAAGAATGTGAAATACTAGAGACATTGATTTATTTCAGCTTTTATTTCTTTCATCACATTCCCAGTTGCTCAGAAGTTTACATACGTCAAAAATTCCAGAAACTTCTGGAAAATTCCAGAAACTTATGTCTTGTCTTTAGAAGCTTCTGATAAGCTAATTGACAAAATTTCAGTTAATTTGAGGTGTACGTTACCGGTGGCAGTATTTAGGTATTTAGGTTTTAACAGGAGGTGGCGCTCCATGCGAGCGCTGCATCCTTTTCATTACACAGTGTAATGAAGAGGAAGTAGCGTTCACTTGGAGCGGCGGGGGTATATGCAGTCAAAAAATACAGTCTGCACAAACTCTTTAAATCTCCTGCCCTGTAGCATCAATTAAAAAACATTATGTGCTCAATACAATAAATAACAATTATAAATACTCCAGTTATGGTGAAACTACGACTCCCAACATGCTCCATTCATTTCTATGGAGTTCGGAGAACAGCCAAGCATGTGTACTTCTTGATAGTCGTAGTTTTTCCACTGCTGGAGTGACGTAGGTTAGCCATCACAGTCCTAGAGCCTCTGTCTGATTAATCGGACAGATTTCTGAAGCCAGTTATCGTTTTCATTCCCTGGACAATATACCCTCACTAGCTCATCTCTAAGGTTTTTACACCTACAGAATGTCACTATTAGGTGGGGTGAAGGTTCAGTTCTCTTTTCCAGATCTTCATTTAAATTCCAAGGTTGTCTCCTAGAGATTAATGTACTAGTGAAAATTTAAAATTAATCCAAGAAAAACAGCAAACAATGTTATGAAGATGCTTGGGGTGGCCTCAATGCTAGGCTATACTTTGTCCTCTGGAAGAGATTATAAGGAGTGGTGCACCCCAATGGGAAATAAGTCCACAAAGTCAGCATCTGCAGTAAATCAGTGTGCTTCTTTACAGGAGGAACTCAAGTGCAAAACATTACATGCAAGGCACTGAGCTGGCTTCTCCTGCCTCCTTTTGGGCAGAAGAAGGTCTCATGCTAAGGAAAGGCCTGAGCTAGCTGTCTCTCTCTCTCTCTCCCAGAAGGCGGGTAACCTGGCCAAAGGCTGGTGGCCCAAGGTCTGTGGCTCAGACATCCGACTGGCTCCCTGGTCACCGGGCTGGTAACCTGGGTTCGATGGCTAAGCATCCCCATCTCAGTGTCTTCTTCTTGTCACTCATGGTCTGGCAGAGTCTCTTCTACTAAGCACTGGTCCCTATCCGCACACAAATAAGGGCTCTGATTGCTCTCCTTATATACAGTTTCTAGCTGAGCTAGAACTTTCTAATGGGAGGGGTGGAGTGGAGAAGCATAGCCTAAACATATACAATGTTACAATTTCTTTCTTTTATAAATTTGTAAGCAGTTTTTCCCAATATAAACAAGTCTTCAGACATAAACAACAGAGCAAACCTAGCAGCCAGAAGGTCAGTGTTTCTGTTTTTTTCCCTCCAAATCTATAAATAGGTAAAAAGTCATAATGTCTCTCATATTCTGGCTGTGCATTAACCCTTTCCACAGTGCAGTACGGCTATAGTGTAATAACAGTGCAAAATAATAGGATATAATACAATAAACAAATAAATGCAGTTCAACAATATTAACCCCTTCCCGACCAGCGCCGTACATGTACGGCGCTGCGGGAAGGGACTTGCCACCCAGCGCCGTACTAGTACTAGATCAGCTGCGGGGGACCGGCTGCGCCCAGTAGCCGGACCCCTGCTGCGTACGCCCGCATCAGTGAAAACACCGATGCGGGCGTATTAACCCTCGATGTGCGATGTGGGCGGGAGGAAGGGGAGTCCATCGGGTCCCCGCGCTGCTGTGACGGGGACCCGATGGCTTGGATAGCAGCCCGATGCCTTCCTTAGGCATCGTGGCTGCTATCCCTGCTTGCCTGTGTGATCCAGCCCCCTGTAAAGGGGATCAGACCCCCAAAAGTTAAATAAATTGAAAAAAAGTGAAAAAAGTAAAAAAAAAATAAAGTTTTATAAAAACATAAAAGTTTCAAGTAAAAAAAAAATACACTTTTCCCAAAATAAAGTTAAAAAAAATTGTAAAAAAAAAGGGGAAAAAAGAAAAGTATACATATTAGGTATCGCCACGTCCGTATCAACCGGCTCTATAAAAATATAACATCATCCACCACGCCAGGTGAACGCAGTAAAAAAAAAAAAAAAAACAGTGCCAAAATAGCCATTTTTTTGTCACCTTCCCTCACAAAAAGTGTAATAGAAGGTGATAAAAAAGGCATATTTAACCCAAAATGGTACCAATCAAACCGCCATCTTGTCCCGCAAAAATGATACCCTACCTGAGACAATCGCCCGAAAAATAAAAAAAATGTCTCTCAGAAAATGGCAACAAAAAAAAAAAGATTTTATTCTGTTCAAAAATAAATCTAATGTGTAAAACTTTCCAAAAATAAAAATGTTAGGTATATTGGGTATCGCCGCATCTGTAACAACCTGCTCTATAAAAATATTACATGAGATGGCCTCCCAGGTAAATGCTGCAATTTTTTTTTTTTTTAAACTATGCCAAAACAGCCATTTTTTTCCCTCTTGCCTCACAAAAAGTGTAATAGCAGGTGATCAAAAAGGTGTATTTAACCCAAAATCGTACCAATCAAACCGTCATCTTGTCCCGCAAAAATGATACCCTACCTGAGACAATCGCCTGAAAAATAAAAAAATATGGCTCTCAGAAAATGGCAACACAAAAAAAAAGATTTTATTCTATTCAAAAATAAATCTAATGTGTAAAACTTTTCAAAAATAAAAATGTTAGGCATATTGGGTATCGCCGCATCCGTAACAACCTGCTCCATAAAAATATTACATGAGATGGCCCTTGTATAACTTACAGCTACACACCACTACACCCCAGCCATCTGCCTCAATGATATCCTCCTTCCTTGACACATTATAATTGCCCGCTTTACACCCTGAAGATCTAGACTGAACAGTCCAATCACATCTAATGAAATCTTACATGCCATTAAAACTTCTCCCGCTAATAAGGCCCCGGGCCCTGACGGCTTCCCTGACGAATACTATAATACATTCCATGCCACACTTCTCCCCTATATGGTAAGACTTTTTAATTCATTTATGTCCACAGGCGATATCCCCCCAGATATGTTAGTAGCTACCATTGTTACCTTGCCCAAACCAGGGAAACCTCCTACGTCCCCAGAGAACTTTAGGCCAATATCTCTGCTCAATGCAGATCTCAAATTATTTGCTAAAATATTGGCCATACGCATAAATGCCTTCCTTCCGTCCTTAATCGCCCCAGATCAAGTAGGGTTTGTACCTCATAAGCAGTGCAGAGACGGTACTAGACGGATGATAAATCTGATCCAACTAGCCGAGAGATCCAGGACCCCTACCCTTTTCATCTCTTTAGACGCTGAAAAAGCGTTCGACAGGGTGCACTGGGGGTTCCTGGATCAGATTTTGAGAAAATTTGGATTTGGTGGTAACATCCTGACAGCAGTAACAGCCCTTTACTCCTGTCCCTCAGCTAAGGTTTTAGCTTCAGGATTCCTATCCAACGCCTTCAACATTACAAATGGCACAAGGCAGGGGTGCCCCTTGTCGCCCTTAATCTTTGCCATGGTTATGGAACCGCTGGCGGAAATGTTCCGCTTGTGTTCTGGGCTTGCGGGGATTCAGGTGAGTGAGTTATCTCATATAATAGGATTGTACACTGATGACGTAATACTCACACTAACGGACCCAGTTGAGTCTCTGGAAGCGGCTATGAGGATATTGTATTCTTATTCAGCAGTGTCATACTATAAGCTTAACGTTACAAAAACCAATGTCCTCACAATTAATGTTCCGGACAATGTATGTCAGACTCTTAAACAGCGCTTTCAATTTAATATCGCAGAGACCTCTGTATCATACTTGGGAATTGAACTCACACGATCTGTTAAGAATCTAGTAACCCACAACTTTAACATCCTCCGTGCTCAGTTACAAAAAGATTATTCTAAACTCTCCCAATGCAAATTATCTTGGATAGCCAAAATTAACTCAGTCAAAATGTTGGTTTTGCCTAAAATATTGTATATGTTCCGCTGGATCCCCCTGCATATTCCAAAGAATCTAATTGACCGCATGCAGGTGGATATGTTGCGCTTTATTTCGCAGGACTCTAAACCCAGGGTGTCCAAGAAAGCATTATTCCCTCCATTGAGATTAGGTGGTTTGGGGGTCCCGGACTTGCATAGTTACTATTTAGCTAACCTTCTGGACCAATTGACTGAGTGGTGGTCTCCTTCATCCCCACAACGTTGGTTACAAATTGAAGAACACCATACTAGAAGAGGTTCATTGAAAGCGCTGGTGGCAGCCTGTAGTTTAGGAGATTATAATCCAGTCTTACCTTTATGTACTATGCAAGCAGCTGTATCCACATGGGCTAGGTTTCTCCGGACGAACACTCAAATTTGCATGGATGTTGAATCCTTTCTGTTAACTGTATTAGAGCTGCACATTCCCTCACTCTCCCTCTCTAAATGGCTGGAGTGCGGTATAACCACCTTAAGCTGCTTATATGACAACAAGATACTTGTGGATTTTGAAACGCTGCATGCTAAATTTAATCTGCAGAATGTCCTATTTTACCAATTTTTGCAGATCCGGCACTTTCTGGTGGGGATAAAAACCTCACCATATCCCTCCACTTTGTCTTCTCCACTTTCTGGATTGTTTGGAAAAGTGCGTAAAATGAAGTCCAATGTTTCTTGCTGGTATTCTGCCCTAATTTCAAAAGACTCCAGAACAAAATTTCCATATATGCTTAAGTGGGAGGGAGAGTTAGGGAAAGAGTTCTCCATTGACGCTTGGAAAAGCACTTTTTACTGGTCATTAAAATGTTCAAAATGTATAAATAACACTGAACAAAGTAGAAAAATACAACTTCGGTGGTACTTGACCCCGAATAGGGTAGCACATTTTGTCCCAGGCTATTCCCCTATGTGCTGGAGAGGTTGTGGAGAAATAGGTACACCTTCCCACAAGTGGTGGTTTTGCCGCTCGGTTATTCCTTTCTGGAAGGATATAGCCACCGTCATAGCTCGGGTTACTGATATGCAGGTCCAAATCACTCCGGAACTATCTTGGGAATGGGTTTAGCAGTTAGATGGGTAATTGCACACATTCTCAGTGCGGCGCGTAAAGTCATAGCCAAGTGCTGGAAGTTGGCTACTCTCCCACCAAAAGAGGAGGTAATACACCTGGTAAACAATTACTTGAAGTATGAGGTGGTCTTTGCTCATAACATGAAGGCAAGAATTAATATTCTGAATAAATGGCTCATGTGACTATCTAGTGAGTACGCAACTCCATTACCTGAGGGATTTCTATGAGTATACTGGGCCAAGGTTTCTTATTGACCTTTTTATGAGTACTCCTGTTTTGTCTCTAGGAGAATATGTTCCCATAAGGTGTACTTTGGAGAGGGGGGACCTGGTCTGGGTTATGCTCTCAGCACGTGCCCTGGGTTTTCTTTCACTTGTACACTGGATGCCCTGTACATGTATGCTACCAACTGCTTAAGACATTGCTCAACCAAGTATGTTTGTTGTACTTGTGTTGTATTGACGACTATGGTACATTGTTATGCTTGTAAAACCCTTAATAAAAATTATTGTTGAAAAAAAATTACATGAGATGGCCCCCCAGGTGAATGCTGCATAAAATTTTTTTTAAAAACTATGCCAAAACAGCCATTTTTTTCCCTCTTGCCTCACAAAAAGTGTAATAGCAGGCGATCAAAAAGGCGTATTTAACCCAAAATGGTACCAATCAAACCGTCATCTCATCCCGCAGAAATTGATACCCTACCTAAGACAATTGCCCGAAAAATAAAAAAAAATATGGCTCTCAGAAAATAGCAACACAAAAAAAGATTTTATTCTGTTCAAAAATAAATCTAATGTGTAAAATTTAATAAAAATAAAAATGGTAGACATATTGGGTATCGCCGCGTCCGTAACAACCTGCTCTATAAAAATATCACATGATTTGCCCCCTCAGGTGAATGCTGTAAAAAAAAATTAAAAAACTATGCCAAAACAGCTATTTTTTTTTCACCTTGACTCACAAAAAGTGTAATACCAAGCAATCAAAAAGTCTTATGTACCCCAAAATGGTACCAATGAAAGTGTCACCTCATCCCGCAAAAAATCAGCCCCCACATAAGACAATCACTCAAAAAAATAAAAATCAATGGCTCCCGCAAACCAATCCATCAAAATCTGTTCTGCAAAATCCATATGGCCCTTCTTCTGTTCTGAGTCCTGCCATGTGCCCCCACAGCAGTTTACCACCACATATGGAGTGTTGCCTTATTCAGGAGAAAATGGGGAACAACTTATGGGGTGCTTTTCTCCTGTTACCCCTTGTGAAAATGAAAAATTTGGGGCTAAAGCAACATTTTATTGGAAGAAATGAAACTTTTGATTTTCACAGCCAAGTGTTTCCAAATTCCGTAAAACGCTTAGGGGGTCAAAGTGGTCAGTACGGGTGTAGTTTCACTTTTTGAGGGTTTCCACTGTAGGGGTACATCAGGGTCTCTCAATTACAAAATGGTGCCTAAAAACCATTCTAGCAAAACCTGCCTCCAAAATTCGTATGGCGCTCCTTTCCTTCTGACCACTGCCACAAACCCATAGAGATGTTTACCACCACATATGGGGTATTTCTGTAAACTGCAGAATCAGAGTAATGTATATTGAGGTTTAGTTTGCTGTTAACACTTGCTGTGTTGCAAGAAAAAAATGAACATGAATAATCTACCAAAAAAGTGAAATTTAGAAATTTCACTCCCATTTTCCTTTAATTCTTGTGGAACACCTCAAGGGTTAACAAACTTTGTAACATCAGTTTTTTATAATTTGAGTGTAGTTTTTAAAATGGGGTCTTGTTCCATGGCGCTACATTTTCCCATACTTTTCATAGTATAGTGGATGAAAGATGAAAAAGTATAAGTACAACTAAGACAGTTTTCCTTTACACCAGTTTTGATAAATCTCTCCCATAGCGTTCAATAATACCCTCATATGTAAAGGGCCATGGTTACTTACCAGTATTTTGTAACTAGCATGTACCCCAGGTAAAACAGCAACCTAAAATGTAAATGTAAATTGCCATTCAATGGACATACTGTACATTGTGAAGAGGTTTTCACTTGTACTTACTGTTGGTTTTAGTGTAACTTTGATTCTATTGCTTATTCCACAGCATATTTTCTAATTGTAATCACTTTGTGTACCAGAAGTAGAGATGAGCGAATCATTCAAAATTCGCTTTGGCGAATGTTCAACGAATTTCTGACAAGATTCGTTCCTAATCCGAATTTCGTAATCTACGAAATTCTTAATCTACGTTCAAAAAATAATAGTTGTTTTGCAAACATTCCTACACAAATTACGAACATACAGTCAGCGTAGTTAAAAGTACACAATACGTAAGCATTAGCGTACAAAAGTGCGAACGAATCATTAGTGTACTATTGACTCGCGAATGCGTCATACGCACGAGGCTAGGCCGCGACGTACAGTCTTTAGAGGCAGTCCATATGAGGTAGAAAAGTAAAGTGCTCACTGCTAGCTATCCAGCTAAGGGCATAATCTACTAAAAACAGCTTACAATAATTGCATAATAGGACACATACATTGCAGTACCGGAAAAAGAATAAACACAATGGGCTAAAGTGCTTGAACGTTGCTGACCCAGTAAAAACAGTATAGCTAAAATACAGCAAAGACATAAGTATGCAAACATTTTAGTGCAATCAATTTCACATTTGCAAGTATAAAAGGCTCAGATATATGTTTGAGTCTCTCCTTAAGGCCTCTTGGCATGATAAAACACTGGAACACATAGTCTAAAATTCAATTGTAATCCACATGAGGTAATATTATAATCCAAACAGGTAATGTGTAATCCACATGGATAATAGAAAATAGCAGCAAATAGAGAACCCTTTTTGCAAAGGGGGCTCCCAAATAACCTAAGAAGGAAGGGGGAGGAAAATAGGCGCGCTTAGGCGCAACTGGGAATTTTCTGCAGAATGGGGGAAGTCCTGACAGCCATGTCCATCTGGGTGAGTCAAACGGGGGCAATACAAACTAAACAAACACAAAAAATGCCAACTAGCTCTCACCCGTCAGGTGCAGTCCATGGTGTGGCTCCCATAGGTCCTCTTGAAGTGTCCTTGAGACAGCTAGTAGTTGGGTTCCTCAGATGAGGGACCTGAAGTCCTCCTCGCTTGAGCTGCTACTAAACAACATCAGAGGACGCTTTTGCCTCTTGTAGGCCTCGCTCGCTGCCATGGTGGAACTCCACTGCCCTCTTCTTCCGGAAGTCAGACTTGACCGGGTCCGGGTGGTGGTCACGCTCTTGAGCGCTGCAGCCAATTGCGCTTTTCCGGATACTCCTGCCAGGACAGCAGGTGTGGCTACTTCTGGCTGCAGCGGTGGAGGCAAGGTTGCATACAGGGAAGAAACCTCAGCAAACCTGGCTGCTGCTGGTTTCATCTTCCAGGGTAGTTGGTACTGGTGGATCACTGTGGATTGAAACGTAAATGTAAATGATGAAGTTGTCAGCTGACCCAGCTGAAAGGACTGTGGTGGTGGTGGTGGTGGTGGTGGCAGTCCAGGGATCAGAGGCTCCGGCTGTGGCTGTGGCTTCTCCCTGAAGCAGACTAGCATAGTGCAAACATTTTAGTGCATGGAATATCACAAGCATAATATGCTCAAGGCATACCTCCCAAGTGTCCCTCTTTTGGAGGGACAGTCCCTCTTTTTGACCCAAGTCCCTCTGTCCCTCTTTTATCCTTAAATGTCCCTCTTTTTGACCTGGAGGATTAATGCATAAATGTGCATTAATAAATTTACTAAATTGCTCCTTACTAAAGTGTCTGTATGGTTTCTACCTATAAATAAGACCAGAACTTCATTATTTGGTACAATTTGGACCTTAAAATATCTATAATCTGATGATTTATGTGCTAATATTTATATGGACATTGAAACGCAAGAAAATAATTGCCGCAGGGGCTCCAGTAATTATGCTTTGGGCGGAGTTAGAAGTGTGGCCTAGTATGAAATAAACTGCCGTGATGCACACCGCACATATTGTCCCTCTTTACAATTTTCAAAAGTTGGTAGGTATGGCTCAAGGATATGTTTGAGTCCCTCTTTTCTTCTGACGCTTGGCATGAAACTGGAACACAGAGTCCCGAACTTCAATTGTAATCCACATGGGTAAATTTTCATCCAATTGGGTAATAAAATAGCAGCAATATATTAAAAGAGAACCTTTTTTTTAAAGGGGGCTCCCAAATAACCTGAGTAGGGGGGAAAAAGGGAATTGGCGAGCTTAGGCGCAACTGGGACGTAACTTTTTCTGCAGATGGGGGAAGTCCTAACAATCCGTGTCCATCTGGATGAGAGCAAATGGGGCAATAAAACAAGTTAACTTAAAACAATGGCCAACTAGTTCTCACCCGTCAGAAGTAGTCCACGTTGTGGCTCCCATAACTCCTTGTAGTTTCATTGTTTAGCAGATTGTTGAGGAGTCCCTTAGATAAAGGATTGAAAATCCTCCTCGCTGCTGCTACTAAAACACATTAGATGTCACTCCTGCCTCTTGTAAGCCATGCTAGCTGATGTAGTGGAGCTCCACTGACCTCTAGTGGAGGATTCTGGTAGTGACCGAGTGGTCACACTGGCAAGTGTTGTGGCGGCAACCAGAGCCTTGATTTTGCTATATCCTCTGGCCGAAGCGACGGGAGTAAGAACCTCCGGCTTCATGGGATCAGGTAGTGGTCTTCCTCTGGCTGCTGCAGTGGCGGCCTCCATCTTCCAGTGAAGCTGGTACTGTACTACCTTGGGCTGGTAGGAGAAGGTTGTTAGCTGTTCCACTTGAAGAGAGGGTGGTGGTGGCAGACCCGGGATCAGGAGCTCCGGCTCAGGTTAGCGCTTTTCTCCAAAGTGCAGGGTGCCATCTTCCATCTCCTGGAGGCAGTGTACGCGATCTATGGCTGCCTCATCTTCTGGCCACACTTCCGAGGTTGACACGGGTACCAGAGGCTTGGCTAATAGCGTCACTCCAGTGACAAAGGGCCCCTTCAAAGACTTTATAGGGGTGTACTCCACTTGGTCACCAGCATACAGGCTATGGCGGGGTTGTGGCAAATATGGGCGTTTCACCGACCACCGGCCCACGAAGTACTCCTCTGCGGTCTCATCATCAGCGAGAAACCCACTTCCCTGTTCTACGGAAAACCACATGACGGTGCCTTTTCTCCGTTCTAATTTAGGTTCCCCTGGCCTGGGATGATCCAAGACTTGTATTACCCAATCCTTGACGGCCTTTTTGTAATCCCATAATGTCAGGGCATTTGCGGTCACCGCAGCTGGGACAAGCTCGTTTTGCCTCAAGGAGTAATCCTTCTTCTTGGGCGGAGCGGGATGTTGGAGAATCAGGATTAGATCTGATGGTTCGCCATGTTGTCTTAGTCAGACATCTTATATTTCTATCTTAAAGCTTAGCTAAAGAGTCACCTTGAATACTGATGTACTGTAGCTAAGAAAAGAGAGGTCCTTAGGTGATCAATTAAAACGTATGCTTTCTGTTTAGAAAGAGCTGCTTATGAGATCATGGGGTCTTAGTGACATATTTATGTCCTCCATAGCTTCTTTTAGATACCTGATTAGTGGGCATTTCTCAGCTTCTTTAGTTTATGACAAACAAACATTTTCAAGGATAATGGAATCTGAGGACGAGGGATCAAAGGTTAAAGATTAGGGATGAGCGAGCATACTCGTCCGAGCTTGGTGCTCGTTCGAGTATTAGGGTACTCGTAAGTACTCGCAGCTCGGACGAGTATCTCGCCATACTCGAGGAAATGGCAACTTCCGCATCGTGCTTTTTTGGCGCCTATAAACACAGCCAATCACAATCCAGGAGACTCTACGGTACACCCAGCATCACGTGGGGCCCTTACATGTCGATAGCAGGGGTTGGCTGGCCTGATCAGGTGACCCTGGAATATACTAGTGACTGGCCGCGGTGCTCGGCTCAGATGCCGTCTGGATGTTGTTAGGGATAGAGCTGCTGCCTTTCAGGGACAGTGTTAGGGCCTGAATTTAGTTCTCTGTTAGGCAGGAATCACCCACAAAGAACCCAACAGCCCTTCTAAGGGCTAGAAGAAATTTTTTTTTTGTCTCCTGGCTTGGCTGGCTGGCACTAGTAGTGCAGCTATCGCCATATCTAACCCTGTTGTTTTTTTTTATTGTTCTATCTCAGTGATACAAATCCATTGCACACAGCAGTGTGGAACCATTCTGTGTGTCACAGTTCAGCACACTCACTCCAATCCATATATACTGTCCAGGTGACACTTTCTGTACGTCAAAGAATACAACCAAGTCATTTGCTACCAATATCATCTACAGCTTGATCCAGAAAACTCTCTGTGCGACATTTGTCTGGGTCACAGTCTAAATAGCCACCGTTAACAGGGTGTCAGTCAGTTCTACCATAGTTCTTGCACGTCACGTTCCCAAAAAAACAAAATATTAAAAAAAAAAAATTTTTTCAGTTGTTTAAGCTCAGTGATACAAATCCATTTTACTCAGCTGCGTGTAACCTTTCTGTGTGTCACAGTTCAGCACACTAGCTCCGATCCGTATATACTGTCCAGGTGACATTTTCAGTACGTCACAGAATACAACCAAGTCATTTGCTACCAATATCATCTACAGCTTGATCCAGAAAACTCTCTGTGCGACATTTGTCTGGGTCGCAGTCTAAATAGCCACCGTTAACAGGGTGTCAGTCAGTTCTACCATAGTTCCTGCACGTCACGTTCCCAAAAAAACAAAATTTAAAAATAAAATATAAAAAAACAAATATAAAAAAAAATTAGTTTTTCAGTTGTTTTAGCTCAGTGATACAAATCCATTTTACTCAGCTGCGTGTAACCTTTCTGTGTGTCACAGTTCAGCACACTAGCTCCGATCTGTATATACTGTCCAGGTGACACTTTCTGTACGTCACAGAATACAACCAAGTCATTTGCTACCAGTATCATCTACAGCTTGATCCCAAAAACTCTCTGTGCAACATTTGTCTGGGTCGCAGTCTAAATAGCCACCGTTAACAGGGTGTCAGTCAGTTCTACCATAGTTCCTGCACGTCACGTTCCCAAAAAAACAAAATTTTTAAAAAGATATAAAAAAAAACAAAATATATAAAAAAAATAGTTTTTCAGTTGTTTTAGCTCAGTGATACAAATCCATTTTACTCAGCTGCGTGTAACCTTTCTGTGTGTCACAGTTCAGCACACTAGCTCCGATCCGTATATACTGTCCAGGTAACACTTTCTGTACGTCACAGAATACAACCAAGTCATTTGCTACCAATATTATCTACAGCTTGATCCAGAAAACTCTCTGTGCGACATTTGTCTGGGTCGCAGTCTAAATAGCCACCGTTAACAGGGTGTCAGTCAGTTCTACCATAGTTCCTGCACGTCACGTTCCCAAAAAAAAAAAATTTAAAAAAAAATATAAAAAAACAAATATAAAAAAAATTAGTTTTTCAGTTGTTTTAGCTCAGTGATACAAATCCATTTTACTCAGCTGCATGTAACCTTTCTGTGTGTCACAGTTCAGCACACTAGCTCCGATCTGTATATACTGTCCAGGTGACACTTTCTGTACGTCACAGAATACAACCAAGTCATTTGCTACCAATATCATCTACAGCTTGATCCAGAAAACTCTCTGTGCGACATTTGTCTAGGTCGCATTCTAAATAGCCACCGTTAACAGGGTGTCAGTCAGTTCTACCATAGTTCCTGCACGTCACGTTCCCAAAAAAACAAAATATAAAAAAAAAATTATTTTTTCAGTTGTTTTAGCTCAGTGATACAAATCCATTTTACTCAGCTGCATGTAACCTTTCTGTGTGTCACAGTTCAGTACACTCGCTCCAATCCGTATAATCTGTCCAGGTGACACTTTCTGTACGTCACTTAATTCTACCAGACTGAACAAGTTTGTGGGTTTCAGTACACCAGGCCCGTTTAATTTTTTTTTTTATATCATACACTTATATACAAACAATGTTGAACCCCAGGGCTAAGGGTCGAGGACAAGGGCGTGGGCATTCAATTACTGCAGGGGGCAGAGGCCGTGGTCCTGGGCAGGGTGAGACAGTATCTGCTGATGAGGGAGCTGTGGAATGCCGCAGAGTTACACTCCCTAGCTTCATGTCTCAACTTACAGGGACACGTGGTAGAGGACTGTTGAAACCACAACAGTGCGAATAGCTGATCTCGTGGATTGCGGACAATGCTTCAAGTAATTTGTACACCAGTCAGTCTTCCACGCAGTCCACCCACGTTACCCAAGGGAGCACTCCTATGGCTCCTCCACCTCAACCTCCTTCCCCCCAGTCTGCCCCCTCCCAGGAAAATTTGGAATGCGATCCGGCATACTCTCAGGAACTGTTTTCTGGACCCTTCCCAGAGTCACAAACCACTTCTCAGGTTGCTGCTGACCTCGTTCCCGATGCCCAAGTTTTCCAACTATCGCAGTCTGTGGGTGATGATGATGATGATGACAATGTTGACTTAGTGGAAGAAGTTTGTAAAGAGGTGTCGGACGATGAGGAGACACGGTTGTCAGACAGTGGTGAAGTTGTTGTTAGGGGAGGAATTCCGAGGGGGGAGCAGACTGAGGAATCGGAGGATGACGAGGTGACTGACCAAAGCTGGGTTGATATGCCGAGTGAAGACAGTGCTTCTGAGGCGGAGGCGAGTGCTGCACCAGAACAGGTTGTAAGAGGCAGTGGTGTGGCCAGAGGGAGAAGCAGGGCCAGAGCTGGTGCATCATCAGCAACTGTTTCACGTAGTGAAGCTCCCGTGGCGAGGCCTAGATGTTCGCAAGTCTGGAGGTTCTTTAAAGAAAGTGAGGATGACCGACGGACTGTGGTGTGCAACCTGTGCCACACCAGGATCAGCAGGGGTGCCACCACTACTAGCCTAACCACCACCAGCATGCGCAGGCATATGAGTGCTAAACACCCCACTCAATGGAACCAAGGCCGTTCACCACCTCCTGCGGGTCACACCACTGCTCCTTCCCCTGTGTCACTCGCTGCCTCTGCTAGTCAACCCCCTGCGTCACTCGCTGCCTCTGCTAGTCAACCCCCTGCCCAGGACCCCGGCACGAGCGCCTCCCGCCGGAAAACCACACCTTCGCCTCCACGATCCTCCACAGTGTCCACCAACGTGTCCCAGCGCAGCGTTCAGCTGTCTTTACAGCAGACGCTGGAGCGCAAGAGGAAATACAGTTCCACCCACCCACATGCCCAAGCCCTCAACGTCCACATCCAAATTGCTTAGCCTGGAGATGCTGCCCTATAGGCTGGTAGAGACCGAGGCCTTTCGAAATCTCATGGCGGTGGCTGCCCCTCGGTATTCCGTCCCCAGCCGCCACTATTTTTCCCGATGTGCCGTCCCAGCCCTACACCAGCACGTGTCACAGAACATCATCCGTGCCCTGACCAACGCTGTTTCTGAGAAGGTCCACCTAACCACGGACACGTGGACAAGTGCTGCCGGGCAGGACACTATATCTCACTGACGGCACATTGGGTTAACTTGGTGGAGGCTGGGACCGAGAATGACCCTGGGGCCGCTCATGTACTGCCCACACCGAGGATTGCGGGGCCTACCTCGGTCACGGTCTCTCAGACGTACTATGCCTCCTCCTCCGACCCCTCCTCATCCTTCTCCGAATTACCATACGTGGGCACGGCGCCTTCAGTCGGTAGCTCTAGGCGCAGCAGCAGTGCCATGGGTAAGCGCCAGCAGGCGGTGCTCAAACTGCTGAGCTTAGGTGACAAAAGGCACACCGCCCAAGAGCTGTTACAGGGCATCACGGCGCAGACCGATGTGTGGCTGGCACCGCTGAACCTCAAGCCAGGCATGGTTGTGTGTGACAACGGGCGTAACCTGGTGGCGGCTCTGCAACTCGGCAGACGGACACATGTGCCATGCCTGGCCCACGTGTTCAATCTAATAGTTCAGCTGTTCCTCAAAACATACCCCAATCTGTCTGATTTGCTCACCAAGGTGCGCCGCATCTGTGCGCATTTCCGCAAGTCGAGCACAGATGCTGCCACTCTCAGGGCAGCGCAGCGCCGCCTACAACTGCCCGCTCACCGACTGTTGTGCGTTGTGCCCACGAGATGGAATTCCACATTAAACATGTTATCCAGAGTTTACCAGCAGCGCAGAGCGATTGTAGACTGCCAGATGTCATCTTCCACCAGAACTGGTAGTCAGGTCTCTCAGATTCCTCAAGTCTACAATGAGGAGTGGACGTGGATGTCTGATATCTGCCAGGTGTTGAGCAACTTTGAGGAGTCAACACAGATGGTCAGCGGCGATGCCGCCATTATCAGCCTCACCATCCCGCTGCTTTGCCTGTTGAAAAACTCACTGCTCAGCATCAAGTCGTATGCTTTGCGCTTGTCACAAGAGACAGTGGAGGAAGATACGTCGCTTGATAGCCAGAGCACCCTCCGGTCTGTTTCTCAGCGCGTATCGGAGGAGGGGGATGAGGATGAGGAGGAAGAGGAGGAGAATGTCGGCGAGACAGTAGAGGGTACCAGTGCTCAGTCCTTAACTCTTGAGCGTGTATGGGCTGAAGAGCAGGACTTGGAGGAGGAGGAGGAGGAGGAGGAGGAAATGGAGAGTCAGGCCAGTGAGGAGAGGGAATTCTTGCGTGTTGGGACTCTGGCGCACATGGCAGACTTCATGTTAGGCTGCCTATCCCGTGACCCTCGCGTTAGAAGAATTTTTTCCAACACCGATTACTGGGTATTCACTCTCCCGGACCCACGGTACAAGCAGAACCTTTCCACTCTCACCCCTGCAGAGGAAAGGAGTATGAGAGTGAATAGATATCAACAGGCCCTGGTGCACAAGCTGAAACAATTCTTCCCATCTGACGCCGCTAGCGGCAGAGGGCATGGTTCTGTGGGCCAAGTAGCGGGGGAGAGGAGGCGAGCAGGCAGCTTGTCCAGCACTGGCAGGGGAACGCTCTCCAAGGCCTTTGCCACTTTTATGTCACCCCAGCAAGACACTGTCACCTGTCCCCAGTCTAGGCAGAGAACTGTACAGAAA